>JAYMTP010007426.1:0-11007 GCA_036897365.1 Geranium brycei | reverse complement strand
CTTCACTTTGTCATGCTCTTTGAAATCTCATGCCTGTCAATTTCCATGCTCATAATCTTCACTTTGGTTCCTCTGAGCTCTCGAGCTCAAAATAGGAGAAACTAAAATTATTTAATTTCACAAAACTGGAAATCCCCTCAATATATATGTCCGATTATCTTTTGTTACTTCTTATTGTTACATATTCAAATTTATAATTCAGTTATTTATGATAATTGTAAAATCAAATAGAAACGACACTAAAACATTGGGTCATTATTAACATACTTCAATATGAGTTGTTTTCAAATATCTATTCTCAAAATTGTCATTTTCACCAAGAGGGAGAGTATCCGAGGGAGTGAGAGAGTCAAAAGTAAAGGTATGTGTTTATGAAAATTTAAAATGCATTTAAGGGTAACTTCGTATTTTAACACGATTAAAAATTAACAAAAATACTAACGGTTGAAAATTTGCAATTCTAGGACATCCCTAAAGTGAAAAGAAATTTTAAATATAGTTAAATGCAAATTACATAATTATTATAGATGTAGTTATTTGAAGTTTTCCATATAATAAACTAGTATACAATTTAGTATCACCATAACAAAACGATAATTACCAATGATACACCATAATGAACCATTTTTTTACAGCAAACTACAACTAATATTCATAAGGTGATAATTTGGTGCGAACCGCACTTGAGCGTGTGAACCGTGCGAACCCGTTCCTCATGCCACATGACACCCTCATGTTGGTTCTCACGATTCTCACACATCTTTTAATTTTCACTGAAATGCGTCCCAATATTCATAAACAACTATAGCTGAAGTTGTTTTCGAAAATACTATATCTGAAGTTATTGATATTACATGACGGCGCAAACCGAATTTTATGAGTTTATGATAGTCATGCATGACAAATCATGCCCATATTTCATCTCTACAATTACAACTTGTTCATTTTAATAGCCATTTTTAAACATTGAAAATTGTTTGCAACAAGAATAAGATGAGTCGATGGTTAAGTTGGATTAGTCAATATGTCTAATTATAGATTATTACATTTTTCTCTATACAAACTATACGTACGTACCCATCTTTTTAACTAAACAATTTATTCCTTGTGACCTTGTGTAGTAGATCAAATTATTGGTACGTAAGGTTTTGTACAGGTAATGAATTTTTCTCAAAATATGATGTCAGAGAAAGGTACATTTATAAAAAAAATATGTTGTCATCCATTCACCTAGATTAGTTTAGTTGGTGAAAATGAATTCAATCGTGTATATATGGGCAAGGTTCCAAAATTGGATTGAATTGGTCAGAATCAGATTTAACCAAATCTATCGGTTCATAATCTTTTGGGAACAGGCCCAGAACTATCATATATGAGATCAGTTTGGCTTTAGATCCGACCGTTCTTCTACTTGTTAAAACTATTTGGTTCTTAATTTTTGTTATTTAATTGATCTATGGTTTGAATTAGATGATTTTCATCATGATTTATAGATACAAACTTAAATATGAAATTATTAAAAATTCTAAAGAAAATCGATTAATGAAACTTAATTATTACAACACAATCGAAGTATAATGTTTACAAATAAAATACAAATAACAAATATATTTTTGTCTGGAACCAATTTCGGTTCTTTTTAGTTACACGATGATTCTAGATTTTAAAAATCGGAACTAAACTATAGTCAAATGATTTTCTTGATGAGATTGTACAAATTTCCTATCAAGACACGATTTTTTTGTAATTTGTACAAATTTCTACAACTTTTTCCAACTTTTGGATCCGTGTTCATGTGTTCTGTGCGAATTCAATTTTTCGAATCTCAACAATTCATGTAGAAATTCAAGTGTTCGTGTGTTCCTAATTTTTTTTAATTTGTTGACTTTGGTTGTTGGGTTGGTTCAATTGGATTGGAGATTGTTGGTTTTAAATAATTTGTAAGATGTGACTGCTAGGTTTCTTCAAATGTATAGTTAGATTGATATTGTTTTCAATTGCTTTGGGTTTTGGCTGCTGTATTTGACTAATTTGTTGAGAAATCCGTTTTTGGGTTGTTTCAAGTGGTTGAACTGATTTTAGTGTACTAATTGTGAGATTAATGTTGAGTTGATATCATTTTCACATTTTTTCTGTTGGTTGCTTCAGTTATTTTGTAGATCTTTAACTCCAATTACCATACCATGCATGTTGTTAGATTGATCTTATTGTTTGGTATACATGATTCAATTTAAATTTTTTATTTGGATTTGAAGAGAGAAAAGACAAAAATTCAAAAAATGAATGAGAGAATGGGATGGCGTTATTTAAAATTTTGATAGTTAGTTGAATGCATATTTGACCTTTTACATTTTAAGAAAAAAATTATGTCCAAAATCTAACGGAATAGAACTATGTGTAAAAACTTGATTAACTGATATCAAATTAAACTATTTATAATAGCCGTAGTGAAGCGTAAACCGGTAATTATAATACGAGTAAAGTGTAATCAACCATAAAAGTAACAAACAATGTCTTTTTTGTATATTACCATTATCAATACACAAAATGCACCAATTATATTCATTGCAGAGGGACAACCAACGGTTTGAAACATACAATTTGAAAGGGGAGGTCGTTGGTTAGAGATCTAAAAGGCGCACGAAATAAGTAGGGTTATCAGGTAAAATAGGAAAATTATGCAATTATTAAAAGTGAAATACACAACTCAATTTTCTATAAAAAAAAATTAAAAGAAAAAAAATTCATATTAAAACATACCATTTGCTAGGCCAAAATAGGCTAAAAGAACATCAAAGGAGAATACCATAATGGAGTAAAAGAATCTTAGCCCCCATTGATGAATAAAGTGATAAGCATGGATGCTTGGTGTCACATTCCCATGAACCATCATAAAAAGTCTCCAAATTGCCCCTCACCTCTCTAAAGATGGCATTGAGGTGGGTATAGAGCGGATTTGATGATTCCGTCCTTGCCTTGTTCTCAATAAGGGCGAGGATTCCCGGACGGAGACAAAAATTTCACATTCCAAACCTATAATAGAGTTAAAAATATACCTTTTCTAATAAAATTTGTGTAAAAAATATTCATTTTTACTAAATATTATTTTGACAAAAATGTTTATAAAATACTATGTTGCATTATATATGATTTTTTTTTAAATTAATTAATTATTTTTAATATATCGGGGTGGAGATATCTCTTCCTGCCCCTGCAAAATACGAAGACTTTTCTTCTCGAATAGTACCATCAGTACACCTCTGCGGTCTCCAATACATCAAAATTACTAAAAAAAATTATTTTTCATGAAGCGTTCATTTAAAAATATTTTTTAATGTATTGGGACGGGGATACCTCGCCCCACCCCTGCCCAAATACGGGGTCGGGCGGGGCATCAGAGCCCCGTCGGGGGCGCGAATAGTGCCACCTCTACAATGTGTTGAAATTACTAAAACACCCTCATTAAAACTCATTAATTTACAAACAAACAAGCAAGCCGATGGGCACAAAACTCCAATGAACCGCATAAAAATACTTCCTTTTTGTTTCTGTCACACTCTACACGCTGCTCTGCTGCAACTTGAACCACCTCTTTTGACTCTCTCTCTCTCGAGCTCGTCGACGAAGAAGAAGAAGGCGATTCTGGGTTTTTTGCGATGATGCTCGCGAACGCCGTGGCCTTGGCTCGTCTGTGGAGCAATTCCGTGCCCTTGAACGACCTCGTGTTCGCGGCCGATGACATTCCCATGAGCTCCGGCTGGTGGTTCGTCTACGCAGGCGTGTCCTGCTTGCTCGTGCTCTTCGCTGGGATCATGTCTGGCCTCACATTGGGCTTGATGTCTCTCGGCCTCGTCGAGCTCGAGATCCTCCAGAGGAGCGGCACTTCAAATGAGAAGAAGCAAGCAGGTGGGTTTCTGGGTTTTGTGGTTCTGTTTGATTCACCAAATTAACTCAGCTGTTGGATTGGGAAAATTTTGATTTGAGTTTTTTGGGTTAAATTGTCATATGGGTTTTGATTGGAAGCATGAGAATTAAATGGGTACATGATCTGAGGTTCAAATATATATTTGTTTTAATTTACTGTTTGTGTGATGAATGATGGGTTTAGGGTAATTAGTTGGGTTGTTGAAATGTTTATTAGTTTTTTTTGGGTTAAATTGTCCTATGAGTTTTTGATTAGAAGCATGAGGATAGTATTGGTATATGTGAAGTTCAACTCTTTCTATTTACTTTTTGTGTGGTGAAGGATGGGTTTGGAGTAAGTGTTTTTGGTTAAATTGTTATATGGGGTTTGATTAAAAGCATGAGAATCGAATTTGGTGCATCTGAAGTTCAAATATTTTTCATTTACTGTTTGTGTGATGAATGATGGGTTTGGAGTAATTAGTTGGGTTGTCGAGATGTTAATTATTATTTTTTGGGTTAAATTGTTGTATGGGTTTTGATTAAAAACATGAGAATCAAATTGGTGCATCTGAAGTTAAAAATACTTTTCACTTACTGCTTGTGTGATGACTGATGGTTTTAGAGTAATTAGTTGGGTTGTCGAAATGTCAACTTAGTGTTTTTGTTTGAATTGTTATATGGGTTTTGATTAAAAGCATGAGAATCAAATTGGTGGATATAAAGTTGAAATCTTTTTTGTGGGATGAAAATGAATGATGGGTTTGGAGTAATTATACCTTTAATTTTCAATGTAGTGTTTCGGGCTGCTGGGCTTTAGGTTTGGTTAATTATTTCCTTCCCAAAATGGGATTGTTGAAAGTTTTGCTTAGTATGGTGAGGTAATGATGGATTTCTATTAGGTTGGCCATTTCTTGGTTCACTGAATGAGGAAACGAACACATGCATTTCAAGATTCTTTCCTTTTCTGAATATTGCGTGTTTGCTTTCCTTTTTGTTTTGTTGGAGAAAAGCTTATTTTGTTGCTGGATTCTCTTTAATTCATGCAGCGGTTATTCTACCGGTTGTTCAAAAGCAGCACCAGCTACTTGTAACTTTGCTGCTATGCAATGCATGTGCAATGGAGGTAACTAATGATTTGAATTCACTTTGTTTCACGAGAATTTTTCTTTCTTTCATTTTGTCACATTCTCCATTCGAAGAGGTTATTCCTGTTTATTAGTATATTGGTCATCACCGAAAAATATTTTTGTTAGGCTTGCGAGGCAAGGGTAACTTGTGATATAGAGCGGGCGAGTTAAAATGCAAGAAGTGGCGAATGATTTATAGATCATAAATGAATTATTAGAATTTAGAAATAATAGTATAGAATATTTTAACTATGGGAACATTTTATGTATTTTTACTTATGTTAGATTCTCATAAATTCATCAACCAAGTGGTGACTGTGTTTCTTTTTTCTGATGCATAATTCTTCTTTGCATTTTCCTTCATATATAAAGAAAAATAACTATGACACTGTACCGATGATTTTGTGCTTGACTATCTGTGTTTGTATATGCAGGCCCTTCCAATATATCTTGATAAGATTTTTCATCCATTTGTCGCTGTTCTTCTGTCCGTAACCTTTGTTCTAGCTTTTGGAGAGGTACAATGTGCTTCTAATCCATAAACCCATTTCAACCACCGTACCTTTTAGTAACCCTAACTTTTTCCATCTATTTAAATTTGTCAGGTCATTCCACAAGCTATATGTTCAAAATACGGGCTCGCTGTTGGTGCAAATTTTGTGTGGCTTGTCCGTATTCTAATGATTATTTGCTATCCTATTGCTTACCCCATAGGAAAGGTAATTCACTATATGTAAGTTAAGTTATATAATTATACGCTCAGAGATTACAGTTTCTGATATATTTTTTAAAGCTGAAGTCCCATAAACAAGATTATTTTCATCTATAATTGTATTTTCTCATAAGATGTTGCATTTGACTGTAAATTTGTTACTGGTCCATCGAACATGTTTGTTTGTGAAGCATATATTTTGAGACGACTTTCAGGATCAGTTAAACAACTAGCTTTTGGAGAGGTACAACATGCTTCTAATTTACGTGTTATTTTATCGGTAACAAAGCAGGAAATCTAATCTAACCCTAAATTAGTTAACCAAAAATTTATCTCCACACATGCTCCCGAGCAGATGACCCACCTGAATTCGAACCCTGGTTCTCAAGAGAGATAGAACTCATCTTGATCAACCAGACAACCCCCTGGTGGGCGCTTCTAATTCACATGTAATTCAATTAATACATAGATGATAGACCTATAGTGAAATAGAATCTAAGGTAGGCTAATGTGCTTGAATGTGTTCTAAAAATCGCTAGGCGCGGAGAGGGCCTTTTGGGGACCAATCGTAAATTAATTGGATTAAAGGATTAGTCGGGAATTAACAGATGACTAATTGGGGACTAATCAGAAATTAATCGAACAAGCTGGGGATTTTTAGAGCACTAACATGTTCTACTTATGACAATGCTTCCTACCATAGAACCTTAACTTTTGATATTATATTACTATATAACAGTATTGCTGTTTGACCTACTCTGCCCATGAGTTGAGCAGATGTGTAATGTAAATTTGTTTCAGGTTCTAGACGCTGTTCTTGGACACAGTGACGCTTTGTTCCGGCGAGCCCAGTTGAAGGCCCTTGTGAACATCCATGGCCAAGAGGTGACCTGGATGGAAGTTCATATAATGTCATTGATGGGCTAAATGTGCAGGTTGTCTATCTTTCAGTCTTCTCAATGTTTGTTGTTTGTGTTCATACTTTGTACTAGGAAGGAAAAGGGGGCGAACTCTCGCATGATGAGATAACAATTATCAGCGGGGCGCTAGATTTGACCTTAAAGGTATTTTCGTAAAAATAATTTCAAAGACTCCCTTGGTTTCATTTCTTTTGCAACCTTTTCACGTAATTAAGGTTGGGTGATATCTTAATTCTTTGCCATTTTTTGCTTTAATAAGGATGACGACAATATGTAGACTATGGCCATTTCTGCTCTAAGGTTGAGTCAAAATTATTGTTTTTATTTTATTAAAGGAAAATGGCAAAAACGTGCTGTATTATCACACTTTTGCAAGATGGGGTGCCGTGTACTTTGTTAATGGCAAAAAGGTGCCGTGAACTTTGATTTTTTGTGCAAAATGTATGTATTTGTACAAAAATGTAAAACTGGACTGTACATATCGGGTCTGACTCCACAACTAAAAGTGGAGCCCGGTCCGATATGTACAGCTCAATTTTACAAAAAATAATGAAATTGCCCTTAAATTAACAATTGTTTTAAAATAAAATAAATATTTTAAAAAGTTTTTCTGAAAATAACTTTTAACTAAATTTTTTGTTAAATTATTTTTAAGTTGAAAGTTAATTTTTTAAATTATTTTATCAAAATCTTAATTTCAGGGGCAATTTCGTCATTTTTGTACAAATATACACATTTAGCACAAAAAATCAGAGTTCACAACACCTGTTTTGCTTTGCTGCTCAATTTTTTTTATTGATCCTTGGTATCTAAAATTGTGTACGAGTAACTCGTAATTGAAATTGTCGTCCTGCTTGTACCCATCCCATTATACATGCTATGGTGATTATTGAATTTACCAAATATGACCAGACTGCAGAGGAGGCTATGACACCGATAGAATCAACATTTTCGTTGGATGTTAACTCAAAATTGGACTGGTAAGTTAGGTTGATTTCTCTTGTTTCTCCTCTCATTTTTTCTCTCCCGTTGCTATTTGTGGCTTCTTTTTCCCCATCTTTTTTTATCGTGAACTTTAATATTTTGGTTGTAGAAGTATAAGTTGTCCTGATTTTTATATGTGCCTGATTTTTTGTTTTGTTATACCGACTTTTGAAAGATTGCACTTAAAACCTAAGGTTACTAATGCTGTATTGAATTGGGTTTAGGCTTTTAGCAAACATTGATCATATGGAAATGCTAACCATATAGGAATAAGTAGTCGACACCTTTGTCATTTTTATCCGTTTCTTGAATGATTTGTTTGAACACAATAATGCAGGGAGGCAATTGGGAAAATTCTCGCACGAGGTCACAGTCGTGTACCTGTCTATTCCGGGAACACTAAGAACATCATTGGTCTATTGCTGGTTGGTGTGAAACTCAAGTTTCAGCTCAATTCTTTTTACGTCTTATTCACGGGGACTTTTTTTTTTCTTTCTGTAAACACCTTATCTCGGATGCAGGTAAAAAGTCTTCTCACCGTGCGAGCAGAAACAGAAACTCCGGTTAGTGCAGTTTCCATCCGGAGAATTCCTAGGTGAACCACAATTTCCCAACTTCCTCCTTTTTTGGGGGGAAAATTGCAAAAAGGTGTCCCATATTATGCCACTTTTGCAAGAGGTTGCCGTGTTTGCGTTTTTGTGCAAAATGTGCATATTTTTATAAAAATGACAAAATTACCCCTGAAATGAAGAATTTTTATAAAATAAATATTTTAAAAAGTTTTTCTGTTTTTATCGTTTAACTAAAACTTGTATGATCAAATTTTATAATTCAATTTTTAGTTAAAATTATTTTGTAAAATTGTTATAAGTCTTAATTTTAGGGGCAATTTTTTGTAAAATACACACATTTTGCAAAAAAATGCACAAACAATACAGCACCTTTTTGTCATTAACAAACAACACAACACCCTCTTGCAAAAGTGTCATGTTATAGGCCATCTTTTTGCCATTTCACCTTTTTTTTCGAAGTTTATGCAAATGGTTATTTTCCGTGCATTGGTGTCTTAGGGTTCCAGCCGATATGCCTCTGTACGATATCCTCAACGAGTTCCAAAAGGGAAGCAGTCACATGGCAGCCGTAGTGAAGGTCAATAAAAGAAGCAAGAACAACACTCAGCTTAGCAGCGGGGAGAGATACGAGGATAGAGATGCTTACAGGACTTCCCAATTAACCACCCCGTTGCTGCTACCCAAGCACGATGAAAAATCCGAGAGTGTTTTTGTTGATGTTGATTACACGTCATTGCCTATATCGACCAAACCAACTCAGCCAAATGGCGCCGCAACACATAATTTGGTCGGTCTGTCAGAAGACGTCGAAGATGGAGAAGTCATTGGCATCATCACTTTGGAGGATGTTTTTGAAGAACTTCTGCAGGTAAGCTTTTAATAATAACTCACATAAATTACGCTAACGTCCTATCACTAATTTTTCATGTTTTGCAAATTACCACCCTTAAATGTTAATACAAAATTCAAAATAAATATTTTTATTTTCATAAATTAATAGAATATTATCAATTTCATTATAAACTATATGTTGTTTTGCATATGTATAGAGAGATAAATAGGACTATTCATAATTTGCATTCTAAAAATTGTTTAGCAAGGTAAATTGACACTCTTATTACTTAAGGACGGCAAGTTGCAAAAAGACAATATGTTTAATTAAGGTGTATCTTTGTTTTGCAATTTCTGCTAAACTAAAAGTTGTCTTCTCTATTGTTTTCGCACCCGTATGCAATTACTTGTTCCTTGCAGGAAGAAATCGTAGACGAGACAGATGTGTATATAGATGTACATAAAAGGTATGATTTAATCCAACCGTCATAGGCTTCACATTTGACGTACTGTGCCGTGATAAGTTACATCAACGTGAAATTTATCATGTTGCAGGATACGAGTAGCTGCTGTTGCAGCTGCATCGTCTGTGGCCCGGGTTCCATCCAATTGGAGATTGACCGGCCAAAAACCCGCAGTAAGTATAAATCTCCTAATTCTGAATCATCTCGTTTTTTATAGAAAAAAATGGATTCTGTCTCACCATCCCTTGGGAAAATTTCAGGGAAGCCAAAGTAGGCAAGGGCACACCACGCCAAGAAAGTCGCCCGAAGATGGCTTGCTCTCCAAGTTATCGGAAAACTCAGGTTAGGCCTCTCAGTGTTCCATACGGGTGCAAATCACTCGTGGGGTCTTGTACTTGCCTTGACTAGCTAGTGTGATCCTGTCGGGTTTTGAGTACTATGTTGGATAAAATGAGCATCCACGCGTGTATAGGCAGCCGGATTCTCTAGGTTAGTTTTGATAGTGTTTCTGAAATTTTAATGTTGGTTTAGTTCTTGTGCAGTTTTTGTCAGGATATGGTGTTTTTAGTTATAGCCTTGTCTTGTGAGAACCATTTATATGCACATTTGATCTGTTTTTAAAATGCTTATATTGGTTTTCTTTAGTTTATTTTGTGATGACTGAATTGAACATTGGTATGTAATTTAATGTCTTTTAGGTAGGGATGACAACAAGACTGATTCGGGGTGATATTAGTGATCTCTGTTTCCTATCCCGTTTGATGTGGGATATCAGGTTTTGTCAAGTTTGAGATATTTTGCCTATCTATAAAAATGGCAATGAGACAAGTTCGGGATGAAATTTAGTGCTCATGTACCTAGTTGGATTCAGATATCGAGTCTCTGCCAATTCAAAGTATTTTCCCCTCCATGTATTTAGATTCGTCTGAATAAGTTTTGGTAAGGAATTTCGTGCGGAAGTTGATTTCCTTACTCACCCACCAAAAACGGTTATGCTGATAGGCGAAGATTAATACTTGTATTTTTATCTAAATCGAGTTGTACAATTACACCTAATCGTCAACTTGTATGCTCGAATTTCAAATTCTTTAAATTAATTAGTTTTTATTTGAAGGAAAATGCGACATATTATTAAATTATAAACAACTAACCCGACATTACACCAGACAGTCAAAACACCAGATGACAGAACATACCTCGCACCATAATCTCAGGTACTATTAGTTAAAGCATACTTGACTAATTCATGAGTAATAGAATTACAAGCACAACGAGCAAAATAAAAGATAGCGCAACAACAATGTCTCTTTCAACCTCGCGACCTACATCTCGAATGGTTGAGATGCCCCCATTGGCCCGAGAATTCGAAAACAAATCATACGACTCGAAAATTGGATATGCCCCCTCTTACAATCTGGTATATGTACAAAAGTTGTGTAATATAACAATAAAAGTAGTGTAATTTATTGGTAAGTGTGTTAAATTTTATCC
>JAYMTP010007425.1:0-11007 GCA_036897365.1 Geranium brycei | reverse complement strand
AATATTATTTAATAAAAAATTAATTTTTATAATTTAAAGATACTTTTATAATCGATTAAATTATTACGAAGGGGAAATGACAATTTGATACACCAGAACTTTACGTTTATAGCCGATGAACTGCTTGTCGATAATGACACGTCGGTACTTCCTCATCATGTATAGGGTTGTGTCGACGAGATATTAACACAACCTCGTCGGTTGTGGGTTCACCTATGTTCGTCGACTAGGTGAGCACATAACCGACGAAAGTACTCATTGATTTGCAAATTATGAGTTCACCTAGCCGACTAACAAAAACGTTAATTTGAATGTTTTATACTTATATAGTTCACTTCTTCCTCTTTTTTATAAATGTATCGTCTAGACATAAGTTTTTCATCATCTCTTGAATGGTCTTGTTCATCTTCTCTTGAAACCTGTTTTCCATCCTTCTTAAATGACTTCTTGTAGCCTTTCTTCCAGCCTCTTGTCCATTTTTCTTTGGCACGCCGCTTTTCATTAAGTCGTCTTTTTAGCTCAGCAATTCTTGCGGCAAAGTCCTCCTATGACTTTTTTCTTCGTCTCTACGACCTTAACCGTTAGGCATTGCTCTGAAACGCCTAAGCTAGACGAACAGGCACCAACTCGTGGTTTGGGTTACCGTTTATAGGTACCGCCCATTATACTTACCGTGGTCCCCCGTTTCTTACTCTAGGCCACCCACTACAAAACTTATGCCTCATCCTTGCTTGGTACTAATTGTCAAATGTCTCCGTCTTCAGGTGTGTAGGCCACGGGAGGTAAGGACGCTAGGAATTATGAACTTGTTGGACCTGTACAAGAAAGTGTCCAAATGAAAGTGATAATTGTTAAATCGATCCAGAGTTAGAACTCCCACACTTCACAGAATTCGAAGGTCGTTGATCAATGATCGCATAAAAATATTTAAACACTTACCCGGGGATTTTGGACAAGAAATCAGTATTGATAGAATATTATACTTCTTCCTCATACACATCAATGATGTAAGATTATAGGGAATCAATACTACCAGCCACACACTGTAAGGCGTGAAACTAAATCTAAACGGGTTAAATTCATCGCTTGCTAGATTGAGACGCACATTCCGATAATTGGCAGAAAAACTCAGGTGCACTTTCTTTCCACGACTCTCCGTGAGTCAGATATTCAACAATGTTACTGTCTTCAACCCTCTAGTCGTGCCACCGCATGTGGTTTACATTCTTCGCCAACATGTACATACGTTATAACCGTGAAATTATTGAAAAATATATGACAATATTTCTTCCTTTACGACATTTATGTCCCTCATTTTCCCATGTAGCTGTGGCACAAAAAAGACAATCATGCATATTTTAAAATTCTTTGTAGTAAACAATGCACTCATACTCACAAGTATGATACTTGATATAATCCATCCTCATCTTATTCAACATTTTCTTCATTGCTACATATGATTCATAGTACGAATTAGGTGTTGGACAACAAAGATTCGGCATACTCGCACATTCTATTGAAAAAGTTTTTGAAGTTGTCGTTTCTTCCTTAATTGGCATCAAATTCAATAACGCCGACAAACATTTTACATTGGACTCCGCATACAAGGGTCTGCGCAAGACACATTAGAATGTCATATGTGTCGATCACTGCTTTTGCAGAAGGGTGCTTTCGATCTGTTGTTTCTTCTTCTGCATCTACCTCATCTTCACAAAAGTATTTAGGCCGCTAACATAAATCCTCTACCATCTCTACAACATGATCGACATTCTAACCACTTGAATTTTCATCTTTTTCTCCCAGCCGTCTAACATCTGAAGAAGGAGATATGTTCTCAACTTTATCATGAAGAGTCCACACAGCATATGTCGTCAATATGTCATTCTTCATTATGTGCTGTAATATTTTATCCACATGTTGTGCAATCATATTGCAACAATGCTTGCACGGACATAAATATCGGTCCCCACCGTGTGGTGAAGCATTTTCATCGACAAACTGTAGAAATTTTGAACTACCATCCATATACTTTTCTTTAATCTTATATCGTATATATTCATCCAACTACGATTTATAACTCACACACAAATCAGTATATGAAATCAGGGTTCAATTGACAAACAAGCGAATAATTTTTAAAAATTTTATTATAATTGATGAATATGTTCATGGGAGTCGAATCTACCTCATCATAACCGACGAACATTGTAAATGTATCGTTGGCTATGTAATCCATTTTTAAATCATAATCTCTAATGTCTACCTCTTACTTATATTCAAACAATAAATGAAATCATAAACAATAGACGTTTGAGGTTTACATACTATAAATAATATATTCGCCACATTTATGTATAAAATTGAAATGGAAGACAAATTTAAGTAATTACAATTTTAAATACCAACATACATCTATCGAAATAAATAATATAATAACTTAATAATCTTCAATTTTGAAATGACAGGAAAGACTATTGAACACTTACTCTCACTACCTCCTTATCCTCCACATCGAAAAATGAAGAATGAACACATGAGAATTTCTTTTATAAACTTTATGACTCATCATAGTCGACACACTTACATCATTGTCTCATCGGCTATGAGATATTATCGTTGATAGTCGTTTTTTTACCGTTAGGGTCAAACAAATGACCGTTGCCAACCTAGCCGGTGAACAATGGTCATCACGTCGGCTACGAGACCCTAGCGGACGCACGTTGGTCATCCCATCAGCTACGAGATTCACGTTGACCGCAAACGGGTTGACTACTGACTTCATATAACCGACACACATATTTACGTTTCGTCTGTTACCTAATCGACTAGATAGGCCGTGTCATCGACTACAACTCACCTAGCCGATGGACACCAAAATGTCAAATTGAGTGTGTCAGCTAAGCCATAATATGTAGTAGTGTATGAAGTATTAATTTGGAGAGATTTGACTGTTCAAAATCGAATAAAGTATTTGACGGCTTGGTTCTCATATACATATCGATGTTAAGATTTTCAATGATGTTTCAGTAAAATCATGTAAATAGTATGAATCGAGTCAGCTAGATGGTTAGTTTAATTCAAACTATTATTTGTAAGATGAAATATTGTTGGGGAGATCCGGACCTTACCTAGGAATAGCACCCAAGGAAAATCCACATACACATTAGAGCTCACATTTAACCCAAAAGACTAACTAGCATATTAAGTCTAGAGTCTAATGTGTATATAAGCCTTCCTTATACTCTATAATCTTTCGACGTGAAATTTTAAACTCACACGAGAACATAACATATATATGTCAAGAAGAATAAATTGGGTCACATGGGCTGCTTCTCTTGGTAAATCTAAGCCATGGATGTTTCGAGAAAATGAAAGTTGTAGTTGAATTTTCTTTATTAAACATTGGAAACCATTTGCCATGCAATTTTATCATTTGGGTAGGCTCCAAATTCCCTTTTTCTCTCTAGAACTTGGCTTTATATATGTGTGTGACCAAATATAAAAGACATTTCTCCGTGTGAAAAATGTTACCATTGATGGATTGTTTAATATCAAACTACACAGTTACTTTCTATTTATTAAAAAGGGAAAATAAATCATCAACCATAAATAGTGGTGGCGTCTTTGATATGATACGTGCCATTAATAGTAGTATCGTAATATTATACATACATCACTGTTAAATACGTTATCTTTAACATTAGTATGACACATTTACCTTGCGGTGGTACATGATAACAGTGGCACACCACACACCTTTGTTAATGTGCTGCATAATCACACTAATGGCGGCAGATCAGATATGACATCTTTATAAGGTACGCCACCATTAATAGTAGTGGCACAATATTAATACGCCACCTTTAATATCTGTCATGACATTTTTATCTAGTGGTGGCATAGTAAAGACGACGTGGTGATAGTGGTGCACCATAGACACTATTACAAAAAAGTGTTTAATGTTACTTACCATGTTAGTTACAAAAATCTCAAAATGAGTTGCATTATCCTTTTTGCAACTTATCAGTTAGTAGAATGCGTTTGTATCAGTTGCAGTACATGACAACTTTTACACAACTTACGTACATGACAACTAGACCACCTTTGTTACTGATGGTCCACAATCACACTAAAGGCAACGTACCTGGTCGGTATGTCACCTTTAGGTTAAACTCGAGCAGTGTTATCCTATCTTGTAATTGATAATTTGTTTGATAAAATGGGTTAGTTTATAGAGTGTTGCAACCATGTTTTGAGTTAGAGAGAGAGAGCATGTGATTGTTGACAAATCATAACAATGAAGGAAGTAGTGGAGATGATGAATAAACTATGGCTATGGAACTTGTTTTCTTCACTCTAAACTGGCACCATGTGAAAATTCTCATTCTAAAATTAGATATCCATGGATCTATATGGAAGAAGTAGAGAAAAGGAGAGAGAGAGTCAGAGAAAGAAGCTGGTTGAAGGAAAATCTCCAACCAATACTAACAAGAAAGACAAAGACATGTATTGTATTGTGTGGACTCAAAAAAGTCTTCCTCTGAGGAGACAGCACGAATTAAATTAAATTTGTTTTATTCACTTATTTCAATTATGTGTTGGAAATATCCGAAAATGCACAACATTGCAACACATGCCGCGGCGCTTGCTTTATCTCTTCCGTGATCCAACCAAATCAGAATCAGATTTTGGTATTGGATACTATTTTATTACTGTACAAATATATACTTAATTAGAGAAACAATTTAAATTTCCTACGGGAACATGACAAAGAAACAAATAGGATGATAAATACTAGATGTTTGATTTGATTGAAGTTGAGTTTTGGTTTAGATGAACATTTTCGAGTTAAAACCAGCTGCTAGATAAGTTTAAATCTTTAACTTTATCAAATATAGCAGTCATACTTCACCATATATATTTTTTTATGGTAAAAACGTCTCTTCTTAAATTCTAATATGCATATGAACATTGTATCAATTTTTTGAAAAGTTTTCTTAATTTAATGATAAGTGTGTAGTTTTATTTTCCTATCCCTAAGAGGTCATTGTTCAACTCTTGCTATTGACATTTTTTTTAAAAAGTAGTTCTTTTGATGGATTTTATGTACTTATATTTGTTTAGAAATAATATTTTACATTTTCTAATTCACTAATTGTTAGGAAAAATTGTAGCTAGGTACACCAGACGAAATATGTTTTTTTTATCTGAATACACCTACATTCTTATTTTTTCTTAATTTCGTAAGTCACTTAAACCAAATAATTATTACCGTTCTACACTATGTAATATTTTTGTGAAATGACGATTTTAGCCTTTCATTGAATAATCGTTTTATGTTAAAGGTTGGGGACATATATATTAGTCTTTTCGCATAAATAAAATTAAAATAACAATTTTGCCCCTTTCTCCCCCCTCTTCTTCGCCCACTCCTCGCCAGACTGGTCTTTCTCCAACATCTCCTTGGCGGTCCTTTCCAGTGTGTTTCCGACGATTATTCTCTGGCGAATGGTCATCCACAAGACCTATAAATGATTTGTTAATTTATTTTTTTTAATCCCAAATGGTCGATGCATGCTGCTAAGCAACTTCAACGCCGAGACGAGGTCATAGACCAGGTTGCTGCTTATGCTTCCGGCATCGAGATTTGGAGGGAATCGAGCTACAATTTCTTGAGGAACGACGATATTAAGGGTTGAGAGGCAATGAGGGTTTCGATTTCGAGGATCTAGAGAACCCGCCGTCCAAGCTCATCAACCATTTTCTCCACAAATAGAAAGAGTACATGAGATATATCGTTTATTTTAGACGATTATTATTTTCTTGTTTTTAAAAGTAGAGATTCAGATCAATCAAATTTATTCTATATTTATTAACCTTAACTTGCATAGAAAAATAAACTCGAATACGACTCGACTCGAAACAATATGAGCCAAAGCAAATGGAGTGAAGTTGTTTCAATGTGTGCTGACTTTGTTGCGTGTAATTTATGATTTAAAAAGGTAAAAGAGACCTAAATAATAAATAGTGTAATTAATGTCTATAAAAAGGCTATATAAAATGTAGAGTGCTGCTACTAAATATGTTACTACAGTTTATTGCAGTTAACAGTTAAAAACCGTTAACTGCCATCTCTATCCGTCTTTTGGTGATAATCAAGTATAATTAATATCTTTCTGAGATCATTACTGGTTCTTGTATTGTTTTCTCCTTACTGATCATTATGATTGTTTGTTGCACAAGTTATGTTTATGCATATGATCATCATCAATTTGCGATTCCTCTGTTTAACAAACATTATCTTATATGGTTGACAAATTGTAATTATGATTTCTAACTAATATTTATAATAAATAGCTTTCATAATTGCAAAAACATAACATGCACAGCACATGGGATGAGAAAGATCAAAGGAGTTGGTAACTTGGTACATATGGATATTTGATTTCAGGCATGTTATGAGATATATGAGAGAAGTCACTGGAGTGATAATTATTAATGCAATGGGTCATTGTAATTAAAATATACTAATCATTTTGGATATTTGATTTCAGGCATGTTATGAGACATGAGAGAAGTCACCGGAGTAATAATTAATACAGTTAATGGATAATTGTAATTAAAATATACTAATCATTTAACTGATTATTACTGAAGTATTATAGTTTAGAATATGAAGTAACATGAAAGACATGTTGTACAAATGACATGACCATTTTAATACGCTCAAAGGATACACAAGTGAATTCAGTAGTAATAATGTTTGTCATAAAATTAGATGTAAAAAAGAAAAAGGTAATTACAGCTAAAGTACACATGGTTGAACGTATTTTTTTTATTTAAATACACCTAATTTTTTTATTTATTTGAATTTTCTAGGTCACCAAAACTAAACATTTTATCACCGTTCCACAGTATATGTAACATGTTTTATTAAAACGTCAATTTTGCCCCTCCATCAAACAATTGATCCGTGTTAAAAATTAGGGGCATATTAGTCTTTTCACATAGAAAATGAAAATGGCGATTTTGCCCCTCTCTCCCCTTCCCTTCTCTCTCTTCTTTGCTCACACTCCTCGTTGGACTGGTTGCTTTCTCTAGTGTCTCCTCACATGGGATTTCGGCAATTTCACTATGCTTGATGCAAGATTGTTCTCCGGCGAATCTTGTTCAACTTGCATAGATTCTTAACATAGTTTTAAGTTTTTTTAGATACATGGATATTTTCGTCATATGTAGAAAAAGTTAACAGAATTTTCAGAAAAGTTAACGGAAATGAGTAACTTAAGACTTCTGATAAAATAGGGGGCTTCACAAAATACATTTGTGTTCTGAGTGATGTAAATGAAAATTGCGTGTACATAACGAAACCCATGACTTTTAAAATATTCTCTCCTAAAATCATTTACTAGTTATAATCAATAAATCTTCAATTCGCTAAGAAGAAAAAGAGAAATTACTAAAAAGACTATTAGAAAGAATTCTAGATTAATCTCTAAAAAAAACTATCAGTGGAAGGTGGAGTAATTATATGGGTGACAACTTTAAAATAGTATCGTGTGTTTAAGCGTGTGGGATCCACTAAATAATAGTACTAGCAAAGCAATTGGTGCATTGTTAGCTTTTAAATTACTGGTTGAGATCCTTTAGGTGAGGTGGGGCCCACATTTCTCTATCTCAAATCATCATATATCGTTTTAGGATCTTTGGAATCCCAAGCGGTCGTTAAGCTCAAATCTAAAGAGCTAAAAGCCTAAAGCTGTCGGCTCAACCCCAAAAGTCTCTTATTTCCTCTTTTCCTTATTTAATTTAGTATGGAAAAAAAACTTACATTTACACATTTTTGTTCAATTGCACAGATTCAATAATTCTCAATTTCGGTTTTGCTTATTTTTTTTGATAGAAACCTTGACTTTATTTATATTCAAGTCTCAATAGCAAGTACAGATTCAAGAATAGGCGAAAACAAGCCATTCTCAAACGTACGATCAGAGCTTGATTGGACTAAGGATGTCATTACATATGCAGCCTTGTTGCCTGATCGTTTAACAAACTTAAAAGAAACATTAATTATAGACCCAACAAGAGACAAACAATAAATAGAATTTGCGCACAAGGGCCCCTCCATGGCCGAGGGTGTTGAAGAAAATCAGCCACATGCTTGTTGTCAGTTTCAAATGTAACATGTGATAGAGCAAGAGACTTAATCCAGCGAATCGCTTCCTGAATCGCCAAAACTTCAGCCAAAAGAGGACTCTCATTGTCCGGGTAAAAGATTGATCTCGCACTATGATATAATGTGACTAAAGATGAACAAAACAAAGTCCTTTGAATTTATCTAATCTCTTCCTTATCCTCACTTAGCCACTTAGGTGTCGTTCAATCGGTACACATTTATTCATAAGGTAATTAAAAATTAATTAAAATAATTGTTTTTTAAAACAAAATAATTGGTTTCAGTATGCTTAAATTACAATCATGAAGTGTTAAAACAATAAATTACAATCGCGAACCAACTTGAGTTTAGCTCTGCTCGCTTTCTGGTTTCATGTCAAAGTTCGAGGCTCAATATGATATTTGGGTCAAGTTTAAGAATAGTTAGGAAAAGTGATGTACTATTGTGCAAAACAAGAAAAATTGCAAAAAGTACCTATGAATTATTTACTTTTTGCAAAAGATGGGTGCGAACTTTCAATATTACAAAAACTAGTTGTGAACTAACCAATTTTTTCGCAAAATGTGTATTTGTCATAAAATTTATTTATTTTTTAAAAAATTAAAAATAAGGGTAATTACACATTAGTACACCAAATTATTGATCATTCTCACATCACTGTCTTGAACTAAAAAAAACTCTATTTTGCACTCACCCAATATTGTTTTGTTACACTTACCTCTAATGAGATTAAATCTAGCAGAACTTTGAGGTAAAAAGACTAAAATACTCTTAGTAGTTTTGATTTGAAATCAGGCCGATTTAATCGGTTCAAAAATTTAGAGTTATATGCATATGGTCACTCAAATGAATTGTCCACAAAAAACATAAATAAATGTGAGATAGATTCAGCGGCGAGGTTCGAACCCTGGTACATAATTCACACATTCCATCCATTTTGTATTGGATGTGCAAGTATTTTAATTATATAAGAGTGCAGATGATAAAGAAATCAACGTAAATGAGTTAAGTGTTTGTGGACTGTTCATTTGAGGCACGGACTTAAAAGAAAAGTTTGTCTTTACAGAATATTTTTAAGATCCAACTTTAGATTTTTGGGGACTGAAATGTTGGATGAAAATTTTTATTTGGGCATATATTATATAAAACTACCATATCGATACAATTAAGTGACAAAATTGATTTAATATGTATGTTGGGTATAATAATTGTCATGAAATTAAAAGTGTAAAAACCAATTATAATTTATAATTTTATGATGGGCTGAATTATAAAGTAAACAATTAGATATCTGAAATTGGTTATTTAATTCTATGTGGGTTGTAGTCCCTATAAATCAGCGTAGTCTCTTCTTCTCGTTATACCCCATTAGAGAAGAAGAAAAATATACAACAAAACAAAACTTGAGAACACTGAATTCTTAGAAGTCTCTGTATCCCTCTTTGAGCAACTCTGATCATCATCAATAGCTCCAAGTTAGTGTTTCTAATCTTGTATTTATAATCCCTTTATATTTAGTAAAGGATAAATAGAATATGTATGATTTAAGGTTTATGTATGCTAGTAACATAATAAACTTATGAATATGATTGTTGCTGTTATTATGTTTTAATAAATCCTTCATGAAACCCCTGCAATCTCAAAATATAAAATCTTGAAATATTAGTATGGAGTAGATTCGAATATTCAATCCAAGCATTAGATATATATTAAGACACTACAATATGCATGGCTAAAGCGTATGTAAATTTGTAAATGGTGAATCCAATCCGACGGTTCAAACACAAAAACCAACCCATAGAATAGGCTTTTAGCTAATTTAATCCTCAAATCGAATTGAATCAAGAATCAAAACAAAACACAAATTATGTTCATCTCCAAATAGCTAGATTGGTGGGAGGTGGAAGATCCACTTACTAAATCGAAGATCAAAGTATAAGAAATGGTGCAAAATTGGTCTCGATCCCATCCCATCTGTTACGCCCGTTGATTTCGAAATTGAAAATGGATAGCCACCAAAGAAACATATATTGGAATACAGATATATAAATACACACACCTGGATACAACTACTTGTCAAACAAGTATCTATACATTGTATATATGTGATTACAGCAGTGTACTCGTCGAATCATTACTATTTCGGGATAACGTATCTATCCATATAATATCCTATTGTATATATGATCCTACGAAATGTATTTAAAAATTATTAGAGAAGTTATTACACTATAACAATTATTGATACGTAATTTGCAAAGTCCAATCCTTACTTAAGTTTGGTATTGTGATAAAATAAAAGGTTTTGAGCCGAAAATGGAAATAAGAACAGATCATATAGAGCACTTACATATCACGCGTTTTAGGGCAAAAATGATCCTGGTGTAGATAGCACTTTCGATCCTTTACTTACTAGCCTAGCAATTTACAGTGAAGTTTGATTGGTAGTTATAGTTAGTGCGATCCCACCATATATATTTTTTTCAATTTAAGAAACTCATCATGATACATGTGATATGATATGTTTATGAGAAAAATGGTAAAAATATTCTTATATATTGCAAGAACACGTTATGTACTTTGTTAATGACAAAATTGTGTCATAAACTTTGTATTTCGTGTAAAATATGTGCATTTTTTTAAAATGATGAATTTTTTGAACCATAAGTGAATAAATGTTGAATTTAATGTTGATAATTGTTATGGTATGAGTTGTGTAGTGCATATTGAAAATTCGGATTAGGCACACGATGTCTGGCACAATGTTGGTGACGTTGTGACAGACACTTAGATAAAACACAAATTAAAATAACACAGAACAGAAACGTAAA
>JAYMTP010007424.1:0-11009 GCA_036897365.1 Geranium brycei | reverse complement strand
TTAACTATTTATTATAAGAAAAAGGAATTTTAGATAATACTTAAAATAAATTAATTAGTAGGAGTTACTATATCTTCCTAATAATAAGAAGATATTATTTTAGGTTCAAATTTTAAAAATATATAAATATTAAGGGGCAAAGAAGTTTATTTTCTTTCAAAATTAAAAAATATACATATATTAAAAAGAAAACTGATTGTGCAATGCCCTGCGCTTCAGCCACTGTATATGTACACACATCAAGAATACATGGGAAAGGAAAACAAATTTAGGGAGTTAGAAGCAATCTATTTTCAATTCAAATAATTTTATTGTCTTGTAGTGATCGTCGGTTTACATTAAGGGTAAGAAACTTAAAATTGAAATCAAATATATTTAATTGAGTCGAACTGCACTGGATATCATGGGTTCAACTCATGGTTTTTTGTGGATTGGTCATGGATCTATTCATAAAAACGTGTAGGTTATGGTCCAGATTTCATGTTCTACACACAAAATTATGGGTACCTAAATAACTCGGAAGCGGTTAAAATTGGTACACGAGGAGGCAGGTCTACCCACTAGCAGATTTTTCCATGTTCATCGTCACTAATAGGGATGGCGGACGTACGTCGTCGTTAGGTCTACCACCCAAACGTCGTCGTAGTTTCATCTATCTCTCATATTATGTTTAACACTAATTAATTACAGAATGTGCAGTAGAATTAAATGTGTTTTGAATCGTAAAATACAATGTAATCATCTTTTTATTTATCATGTATAAAATTAGATGTGTTGAATTATCTTTCACTAATGGTTAAAAATATGACATAACCTGATATAATTTTTATTTTAACAAGTCCAATATTTTTAACCTCAATATGAGAATCAATAAATTGGTATAATCGAACCAAAACTATGATGAGTTAGAAACGACGATTTCATATTTATCGGATATGATTCTAATTCCTATATATTAAAAATCGAAACTTCTTACTAATTCCACACCGGGATGGATTCGATTATTTGGGTCATGCTCACGTTAGTTTACGTACATGTTCTGGCTCATATATATATATATACAAGAGATTTCTTTGTACCAACTCTATTTATCATGTAAAGTTCGACCTAAAAATCGAATATGCTCCTCCTTAAATCATAACATATTTAAGAAGTTGTGGAAGACAATTGTAAGAGCTATTTAGTTCAATACTAAGTGTGTAATATTTTACTTTTAAACTCACTTCAATAGATTTTTTCTTGTCAATTTATTTATTGGTTGTTAATTTAATTTATATTATTTATTTTCCGTTGATTATAACTATTTTTACTAATTATTGTATTTGTTAATTTTTTTGTATTTTACAATAATTTATTAATTAATGAAACTTAATATTCTAAGCAATGTTATATCTGAGATTGAGCGCAAGGTTGAATCAATTGATAAACGAGTCAAACTCAAGCCTACTTATCAGGGTTTATAAGGCTCGTGAACTGATTTGTTTCGTATTTATATACATAGAACTTAAATTCAAACTCAACTAAAAAAATAAGTAATCAAGTTCAAATTAGTTTTTATTATACAGTATTTAGTAACTCTTTAATTATTGAAATTAATAATGTTATCAATGAAATTAAATTTTTAGTAAATTAAAATTTTCGATTTTGCACTCACCCAACTATTTTTTTTACACTTGCCTTAAACAGAGTTAAATCTAACATAAATTTGAGGTAAAAACTTCATAATACTCTCGCCATTTATTTTTTTCATAAACTCCAGCCAAAATTCTATTTTTCATGTATTTTTATCGTTAATTATGAAATGACATATTTACCCTCAATCACATACCACATTTGTCTTATGTCTCAAGGGTATATTTGTCTTTTTAAAATAAAAAAATTAAAAACTTAAAACTTCATCTTCAATCTAACCATCGTCTCTCCGGTTCTCCAGTGAGCTTCCTGGACAATGGTGGGAGAATTGGTGGTGTCGTCAGAGATTTCTGGCTCTCTGACGCTTCCTCTTCACCTCCATCCTCTTCAACGTCTACTGATCATTCATTCCTCCTCCGTCTCCGTCGGCAACAAGCACATCCTCATCCTCATTCGAAGACAAGTCGATGCTCAACTCGATCACCTCCTCCTCACTGGAGACCTCGATTTTGGGGGTGAAATTGGATCGAAGTCACAAATCGACCCCTCGGTAACTTCGAGAACGATCAGATGGGTCGATTTGTAACTTAGATCCAATTTCACATAAAAATCGAGGTCTCCGGCGAGAAGAACGAAAAGAAGATCGAGCTGACATATTTACCTTAACTCATAAGTAAAATGTGTTATTTGATTAAGGGCAAATATGGCATTCCATATTTAATGAAAAAATAATTGACGAGGGCATTTTGATCTTTTTCTTCTTTAAAATTTTGTTAGATTTAACTCATTAAGGTTAACTGTAATAAAATAATAATTGGGTAATTGCAAAATCAATTTTTCTAGTTAAAGATAATTATGTGAGAAATATATATATAGTTAGGGTGATAGTAATTTCCCCAATAATTAATATACGTGTACAAGGATTTGCCTTTAATTACTAAATACGTGCATCGCCTGTCCTAAAGAGTGTTGTGAGTTACTAATTTCATGTCAACTAAATATAAAGGCAAAAGGTCAAATTAATTTGTTAGTTAGTAAGTGCATTAATATCATGCCATTAAATATAAGGAAAAACGGTCAAATTAATTTTTATTTTGTTAGTTACAAGGTGCACTACTATAATCTGTATATTATATATTAAAAACATAATTGGATGAACCGACGTCTAAATTAATTTTAAATATTTTAATGAAATATAGGCTGTGAGAGAAAATGGAGAATTCAAGTGCTTCCCATGAAACTGTTGTTTACAGCATATTCTTCTTTTTGAATCTCTTATTTGAAAAAAGAATATTTCAAATTTTTAGACCTAATGCATAGAAGAATATATAATATCAATTTAATTAATTTTTATATTGATTTTTTTATTGTTGTAAGAGTAAATTAACATTGGGTTGCAAGTGTCTGGCTCCCTCGAAAAGACACCGCAACTGTTTGAACCTACACTATTAGCGAAGAGATCTGAATTTTGAACTTCAGGTTAAATAGTAGATTTAGGTTATGATGTAATTCAAAAATAATATTGGGTTGCTCTATGATAAAATCTCCCGATTAATTATAATATTCCCTAATTTACTGACATCTCAATTCTATTTTAAGCATAAATATATATACTATTTAGATGGACTCATTTAAAAAAAATTAACGGAGGTCAAAAGGCCTCAATTTCTGTGGGGGTTGGGGGTTTGCTTCTCCATACCCTACTTAAACAAAGTATAATAATGAGTGGATCTTCCATTGCATCACATCAATGTTTATCTTACAAGCACAAGTCAATAATTATTATGAAATGTTAGTTTTTGAGTAAAATAATCAGGAGTTTATACATATTGAGTTCCTTATCACTTGAAATAGCTTGATTGAATTATATTAATAAATATTCTTAGTTTCTTATTCGGTTTAAGTCTATTCCTTAAATAACCTCTATTTGTAATTTTATAATTCAATCACCAATAATTAATTTTTATGGAATATTAATGTTTCCCACTTTATACGGGTTTTAGTCCGTTGATATTATTGTATTTAAGAGGAAGGTTATAATGATTTAAACCTCCATTATAATTTGTGTCTCATCAATTTAAATCGATATTAATTAATAAAAAAAATTCTATTAATGTGGGTCTTGGGGAATCATTTTGGGGAAGCAATGGTTGTATTGTATACATCAAAAACTAAATATAATTGAGCAAAGTGATTAGTGGCCCTACTGTTGATTCCACGAGGTAGTTGGTATCTTAGTAAAAATCACTATGTTTTGTTTGGATTCAAAGAGGACATCATGGGTGTGCATTTTCTTTTGTGGGTCACTCTCTAAATTACAGATACATACATACTTGCATACAATGGCTCATTGGTTTTGTTTGGGTGCAAATAAATGCAATTTGGAAAGTCTATCCAAGTGTTTGTATCAGTTTAATCTATAAGATTTAAGGCATAAGTCTATTTTAAATTACATCTTGAAAAGTAAAAGTTCATGCTGAATGATTGGACTTTCATTGTGAATCACCAAGCTTAATATAAAAATATTATTAAAAATTGCCTAACAAACTAAATTTATAATTAAGGTTAATGACATTTTATTACACCTACTTATTTTGAAATGACACTTTTATACTTTAATTAATTCTTTTTCATACCTAGACTATTTTATTGACAATTTACCCCTAAAATGTTTAAAATACTTAAAATACCTCTGATTTTGATTTTAATTATGTCTGGTTTACAGCGGACCGGTAGTAAACCAAAATTTCCTAATTGTATAATGGCAACCAAGTACAAATTCAATTCTGCTCCACTATCGGTCTGTAGTAAACCGAACAGAACTGAAATCAAAGCTAAGGGTAGTTTAGGTATTTTAGGGGTAAGTTGTCAATGAAAATAGTCAGGGTACTAAAATGAGAGAAAATCAGTTAAAGTATAAAAGTGTCATTTCAGAATAGTTAAGTGTAGTAAACTGTCATTATCCCTATTATTAATGATAAATTCTAACTGTTGTTAAATATATTTCTAATACTTCGACTTTCGACAACTCAAAAAGTAAGTTTGACTTATATTTTAATTATAAATAAAATTTTGTTTTTGTCTCAAGTTATTACACGGTATTAACTCTGAGGGTCAAAAGACAAAAACATCCTCAGTAATTCTAATTTGAATTCAGACTGGTCTTGTTAAATCAAAATGAACAGCCTGTTTTTTAAAACATGGACACCATAAACAGTCCTACCAGCATGAGAGTCATGGAGAGACCAAATTGCAATAGAAGAAAAAGAGGCCCTACCATTTGAAAGTGTAAAAATGGCTTCCAAGTGTAGGTTTTATATAGACAAGTAGACCCAATCCATGATCTGATGACAAGGGAACACCACTTTCGTGTATTCATCAATTACACAACGAATTATATATGAGTCCCCATCCACATTATTACCATTTCAGGAAATAAAACATCATTGGAATCTCCAAGTCAATGAGGTAACATATTATGTTTCTTCGTATAATAAAGATGAATGTCAGTAGTCATATACGGTGAATATTGTTACACATCTTATAGTTCGGATTTTCAAGAAGACAAAAATCAGGACACCACATTCTATGGAATCTAAGAATGGTAAAGATGATGTCCATGAAATTCTTGGTGAGGTTGTCATGAATTTTAAGGCAATACATTATAGGAAATGTGAAATGTGCATAATTAAGGATGACAAAGGGCATGTTCGTGACGGTTTTTGTGATTTTCGTTTTCAATTAATCGAATTGGAATATAAAGTCCTCGTTGAATTCATAATGTTTTATTTCTCTAAAAGGGTGGTAACAACTCAAGGGAGTTCAAGCATATTGCATATTCAGTGGTATCCGTCTCTTATTTCGTCGAATATCCCTACACAAACAATCATGTTAAAACTATGTGTGTGCACAACATGTCTTTGATCCGAAATATGATAATAGAGGGGGTGTATATGTAAGTTAAATTTAGCTGAAGTATTAAATTTTAATTCACTTAAAACTCAAATTGATATATAAAAGGACTTGTTATAAACTTGATTTCTTAAATCACATATTATTGATATGGGTTTATTTGACAAGACAAAAATGGTGCTGATTTTTTGTATAAAATGTTTGATTTTATTTACGAGCAGCCACGGGTGGTGAATCCAAATAAAATGTTTGACCTAATTGGTTAGGACGAACATTATGATTCGTAGTTACTTATGCTTTAAATAACATCGGGATAGGAATATGTATGTGATGCGTGTTATGTGTTTTTTATCATGTTCGTATCTCATTCTAGACCCGATCCTATGAGATTTTGAATTTGTCTTGGGATGCGCTCTTGATTTTTAAAAATATTTGACTCAACAACTTTGATCGGATAAGAGAGATCAAACGTCTATCAGATTCAGATCATTTTATCGTCTCAATGACTACTAGGTTCAGATTTCACAAGCACAAATGGGGAACTTGTGTCCACTCATGATCACTTGCTGTATTTATTGCCACCTGATTTCTCTCTCAGTATCCTCCATTTCCATGAGCCCATTTTTAGCTCCCCCACACAGCATTGAATGTGCTCTATAGATGGTCCTCCTGATCTTGTGAAGATCTCATCATCCCCTGTCAATTCCTGCTCTCTTGCCTTGCCTCTCTCATTCATAATTAAATTCACCCATGTCAATATCATTCTGACTTGATAATCCAAACAAAAATGCTTGAAATGAAGAATAAATTAATTATTGATTTGCATATGAGTTGCTTTCTGTTACTTGCACCATTCATGCACTCACTGCCCAGACAAGCATGTATACCAAACAATAACATATTCATAATAAGTCTTCACAGCTCTACTGATAAACAACTGAAACATAAATTCTCAGGTTTAAACAAAATCTTTGCAAGTATTGAGTTTAATGGAGCCCCAAGAGGCTTGAATTGACTGATAAAATCAGGGACCGCGGGTCGGGGTGAAGCAGAAACAGCTTCTAGGAGGCTGATCCTCTGGAATCATGCCCCCTCCCTTGCTTGTATCTATTGCTTCCAACATTGTCACGACCGCTCCCATTTCTGGACGTTTTTCTGAACTTCCATCCCAGCACTTCCTCATGATGTTTGCAAAAGAATTTGGACAGCATCTCGGGATTTCTGGTCGCAGATTCTGTCAATTCAACCATTCGTCATGAAATAAATTAGGGAACAGAGAGCAGTTCATATATAGAATCATAGATCAAGTTTCTTTCCAGTCAATGCCTGTCTATCTGATCGACGAGATATTAGTCCTTATAACGTGAAGTATGTGAATGTTCTAAGTAACAAGTGTCTCCTGTTATAAAAGAGGGTCTAAAGAACAACTTTCATCTAGTATATCATCAAGAGGTCACTTAATCCATAATCTTCTGATGTGGGACAACTTTAACAATTCATTGATGCTATTTGCATCTCACAAAACTGAGGCAATGATTCAATGAATAATTTAAGCCTTCTCAAGGTGATATGAGCTGACCTGTCGAACAACCCCATATGACACATCAGCAAAGCTATGATCGGCATACGGCATATCACAACAATAAACCTCCCATAAACATATACCGAAGCTGTAGACGTCACATCTTCTATTATACGGCTTGCCATCAAGAACCTACACAAATTATTCGTTAACAAACATGAATCACATACCACATGAATGAATGTAAATTCTAATTTAACAAGGTGTGACCTGAGTACCTCTGGAGCCATGTATCCGAGGGTGCCAGTTTCACCAGTCATGTCACTTGGATTCTGAGCTTCTACACGAGCAACACCAAAATCAGCAATCTTGAGATTTCTATTACCATCTAGCAACATATTTTCAGTTTTGACATCACGATGTACAATCTTCTTTGAATGAAGATAACTCAATCTGCAATGTCACGGTGAGTACATTCCTCATCAGTAGAAGCTTCATACACCAACTTCTCAAACAGTAGTACAGAAACGAGAACTCACCCTCTAGCAAGATCTAAAGCAAGTTGAACCACAATTTTAAAGGCAAGCTTCTTCCGGCTGTTTCTTATCAAGAATTGTTTTAGTGTCCCACCAGTGAGAAACTCCACAACAACACAACATGCTCTGGATGGAAGGGGGCCTTCAATAGATGAGCTTTTCGATGGAATCTTAAGATTTGAAGTCCCCATTGAAGCCCCAATAAACTGAGCGAAGTTTAACAAGTTACTATTATAAGTTCAATGTGTTTAAGTGGTAGAAGAAATAAGAGTGATTGATCATTCTGATTTAACGAAAATCTTAAAAAACTGGAAGCTAACAAGTCATATCAAATAGAAAAATAGATTGTAGAGCACTATAAAATAATTTACTCATGGTAAACAAGTAAATTGAGTAGAAGATGAAGGTGAGATTTTACTTTTGTGACATTGGGATGATCAAGTTTCTGCCAAACAGCAACCTCTTGCTTGAATGATGCACGCTTAGCCGCAGTTTCAGCAACTGTAGCAAAACCATCCTCTCCCCAGTCCAACACCTTCACTATTGTATTCAAGACAACAGTATAATGAGAACTTTTATGCGCATAATACACATCCATAGAGGTGATAAAATTAAATACTATGAATCTCTGAAAGCCTTATTGACGATAAAAGGTTAAATCAACTTCTTTGTTAATATGTGCAAAAGTTGGGATGAGTAGATCTTTTCTTGTCTTTTAATAACTAACCCCATACCAGGAACTCATAAATCACTATGACAAAACCTCCCCACTTCTTATTCATTCCAGAATCTCTTGCAGCATGTATATTAAGCGTATCATATGTACTTCAACCTCCACATGTAATGGAAGCTCAGAAATTAGATATACTTGATACGCTGACAGGCAAACATTTTCTATCTAAACTATCCGCCATGAAGAATAAATATAGTATTGATCAGATTCAGAGTCCAATATCATTAAATTAGTGCAGCAAATAACAGAACAAAATGGTCTCATATACAGAGAGAATAACAAATGATATAGGATAAAATAAATTGCTATAGTTTGTCTCAGAGAAACAAGTGGATGAACAGTTTTACTGCTAGAACGATCTTCTCATCTTCAATTTTCTTAAGAGGGAATCATCTGGAGCAATACAATTTGACATGGAATTAAGCAAAGTCAAGTCTTCAGAGAATTTAAACAAAACGTCCAATGGGTTACACAGCCTAATTTTAGTTTACATGCGTGTGTGTGAGAGAGATATACTCTATTGTCATAATGGAACAGTAAGAAGTTTTCAAAGAACAAAAATGTAAAATAAACATGGCTTAAGAACATGAATTCTCAATATAGCCCCTGGAATTAGGATTGATAACAAATTTGGTGGTTTGTACAATTAGATATTCGCATACAAGTTTGATCTGTTCCAAATAGTTCTTTTTACATGCCTTAACAAACCCATATGGAATGTTAAGTTCTGTGTCCTTTTTTCTACTTGTCTCCTAATAAATGACAGAAGAAGCTAAACAGACTTACTGAATGCAGTTTTAGACTTCAGTGGTTTCCAAAATGACAACTAACCCAGTTTCATACAGAATTAGAAAGACAATAGGTGAACCAGGTTCACATGATTTTCAATAGGCACACAGCTAATGTTACGGCACAATAACAAGGAAATCACAGAGTACGTAAATAAACTAGAACTTATAACAACCAGCAAACATGTGCTAAAATAAACAAAACTTCTGATACAAAAAGAATGGATCCAAACATCACTTAGTTTTCATTTATCTTATTGTCAAACAACCATAACACTGATTTCTTGTGAAGGAAGGGAAGGAAATTACCTGCTACATCTTGGTTATCATAATCAGCCCGGTATACAGTGCCATAAGTCCCACGAGCTATCTCACGCTCTAAATTCAACTTCGACAAATCAATGTCCCACTCTTCCTTAATTTTCTCTGTATCATTGTTTTTTGGACGAACCTTGTTCAGATGATTCTCCAGCTGCATATCCAAGTTCGACAGGTCAATTTTATCAGCCCTGAAAACCATGTCCTTCTTACTACAAGCTCCAGAACCCATCAGTTTTTTCCCACTAGGTGCTCCAGCTCCTATCAAATTGTTGCAGCTAGCTGCTCCAGGCCCGAACAAACTCCTAGGGGTATTAGTTGGCTTATCTTTCACCTTCAAGCTCAGGCAGTCATCTTGGCTACTTGACTTCTTCATCTTGACATCTCCAACTCTCTCAGGTTTCTCCAGATCCATGGCTAATAACCCAATGTAGAATCTAACAGACCTTTTCCTTATTCGTTTTCTTAATCTGCACAAATAAACACAACCTCAAGAGTTCATCATCATCGTGAATTCATGATTTAGGAGCAATGCTGAAAACTGCAAAATTAAGGAACCCTTTTCATGATAACAATAATCCTTACCAACAAATAGTATCAATACAAAATGCTACACTTTCCTATTCCAACTCCATCCAATATTCATCTGAAAACACAATCATCAGTGCTTGCATAAATAAATAAATAAATAAAAACACAAATATCAAAATCCAAAACACTCTTCTATGCATTTTTAATTATTAGATAATAAAACCAAACTGGCAACAACAGTTCAAACCCCAATTCCCAAGTACCAGCCATATATTGTTCACCAACATTAACAAAATGAAAAGTAAAACCCTAACCAAACGACCCAATTGAGACCAATACCAATGACCCAGAAAAAAAAATGGAACCTTTCATTGGGGGCAATCAAGGAGAGACAAAAGGGTTCAGTTTAGAGAAGGAACAAGGAGATGAAGAGAAGATCCGAAGAAAATCGGTGGTGGGTGGGTGCTTTTGGGTCTCAGAGTGAGGGGCGAGCAAGACCCAGAAGAGATGATTTGTTCTTCGGAGCCTCAAACCATCAATTCGATTTGGGATTTGCGGAGATTGGCACGAGAGAGAAATAACGATAATTGGGATTTGTGGATGAGATACGATTGAGAGAAACCACAATTGACCCAACAAAATAGGAACGAGGAGGATGATGATGATGATGATGATGATGATCACAATGAGCTCCGAGTCCTACACGCAGAGAAAAGCGCGGGGCTTCACGATTTTCATAGACGCGGTTTCAAAATATATCTAATTTTTAATTTGGATAATAAAAGATAAATATATCCAACTTTATTAAATTCTAATCCAACTTGGAGTCCGCCCACGGACGGAGTTATGAAGATCAACATTGATGGTGGCATGGACAGTGAGAGGGAATTCTGGAGTATAGGATTGGCATGTAGAGACTTGGAGGGTCGGCTAGTAGGGGGACTTTGCAGACGGTTCACGGGATATCTCCTCCCATAAGAGGTGGAGGTCGTGACCGTAAGAGAATCGCTCTCATGGATAAAAGAGAGAAACATGGT
>JAYMTP010007423.1:0-11010 GCA_036897365.1 Geranium brycei | reverse complement strand
GGGGTATTAGGTCTGCTAAGCGAAATGACCCCAATACCCCCATTTAAACGTCTGTCTCTGTTAAATGGGGAGACTCTCCGTCCGCGCCAGGTGTCACCATCTCCTCCCTCGCGCGTCAATCCTACGATTGGTATAAAGTTTGGACGTTTGGACATTTTTAGCTAGTTTGTATTTGATATCTACTCTCTCTCTATATATATACCACAATTCAAAGAAGAAAACAATTGCAGCCAATCAAGTGTAGTGATCACTTATTTTTTGCAATTAATGGCTTTGATGTTTTAGTGAGTTGAAATAAATGTAATATTAGCAATTGCTCAACATAGTTATATGAACTGAGAAATTAAGATATGAATAATCACATTCATATTAAAAAGTCTATAGTATTCGAACTCGACATAAATATGTTATTTTTATCTAATATAGTGAAATTAAAATTTTCAAAATTTAGAAAAAGTATTATGTATCTGACATAAACTCAATATCTCTGATCTGACAGGATAAAAGTGAGATCACAGGCCTTAACTCACCTCTATTCTATTTCATTCTTATGCTAAGCTGACAAAAAATAATCAATTTGTTGCTGCTTGTTTTTCTAATATATTCTTTGTACCATTCTAAAATTGATTAGAATATATGATAAATTTTTAAGATATAAAATTTCAAAAAATGCATTATAAATATAGATTTAAAATTAAATCGAATAATTCGAATAGGGATGCACTCCGCTATAAACGGCTGGAGAACGTCCGAACGTTCTACAACCGTTGGATCGTTGAAAATCTGAACTCGCACAACTCGTGGCAGCGAGTATCTACGGCGGACATTTTTAATGTTCTACACGTCCTACACGTCCTATAATTTTACACTACACATTCTACAGAGGTCAATCACGTCATATCATTTTACACTACACATTCTACCGATTCGGACGTTCGGACATTGCCACCTCATTTGTATATGATTGGTGCTCAATTTAGATATATATCATTCTTGAACATTGGTAATTCAACTATTTATACAAAATTAACTTTTGATGCAATAAATTATTGTATTGGTAAATGTTGAGAATTGCATGTTTGTGAGAGAATTATATAGGTAGTGTGTGTAGGTCTTTTTGCTTGTCAAGTTCATGAAATTAAATTATATAAAATAAAACTAAGAGTGCACTATTTTGGAAAAATCATGGCAGACAAGAAGATTTGTTCATGCCAATTGCCGTGATATTGTGCTTTGTGTATATTAATAGTAAACGACACAAGAACAAGAACAATCTTGAAGATTCGAGACCTGAATAATATATAATAAAGTATTTATTGGATAATTTATCTAAGGGATAATTCTTGTTCACTACGGTGAACCAAAACACATTTTCATGTCACTACGATGAACTATTTTAAGAGTCAGTTCAATACGGGGAACTATTTTTATGTGTCATTTTACCCTAATGTCGTTAAAACGGGTGAAAAATATACTGTTTAACTTTCAAATTTTATTAAATATCAAAAATACCCTTGTATTTAAAAAATTAAAACTTTTTTTAAAAAAATATTTTTTTGTGGAATAAATAGTAAAATCTTATTTGAATATTATTATTTTTTATTTTTTTAAAAATATTTAAAATAAAAAACGTTGTTCAAATTCGTTTTTTTTATTTTTAATGTTTTTTTCGAAAAAAAGTAATAATATTGAAATCTGTTTTTAATTCATAAAAAAAATACTTTTTTAGATTTATTTCAAAATTCTAATATAAGGGCAATATGGACATTTTATATCAAAATTAACTCTTTTAGAAAAAGTGAAACTTAAAAATAGTTCCCCGCATTGAACTTAGTCTTAAAATAGTTTACCATAGTGACATGAAAATGTGTCATAGTTAACCATAGTGAACAAAAATTATCCCTTTATCTAATAAACCAAACAAAAAATAACATTAAAGAAAAATCAAAAGCTACATCTTAGGTGCTTGTGTGACTATATATGTTCGATATCATCTCAGGTACAAATCAAATCAAACGTCCAAACTGTTCGAATCGGTAAAATGTTAGGGCAAAATGGTAGGATGTTATGGACCCGGCAATAGAACTTCTCTACCACGTATCGCGCGTAGATCTTTAGCGATCTAACGGCTGATATTAGTTCGGACGGTTTGAACACTCCATTCAATTTGTAGTGGAGTGCACCCCTATATATATATCAACTACAAAAAAACGTCAAAACCGTAGAATATGTAATGCAATGTTGGACCTGTGCAAAATTGAAGTCATGTAAAACATGTATTGTAATGTTGTAGAACATGATGGACCCTGCTAAAAGTCGCACGCTGAGACAATGCGCGTCTCGAATCTGACAAATCTACATGATTTGAACGTTTACATGAGTTTACAGCCGAGTGCACCCCTGTGTATGTATCGACATCTAAACAATGAGCATTGTGTGTGAGCTGAGGAATGGGTCCACGTGCATTAAATATAATATGAATTTCAAATTTCAATACTTAACATCCATCTGTATATACATCGATCCATGTCTATTATCTATTTATTATTTCACTTCTGTCTTTTTTTCAATTTCTTGTCCTGTCAAATGTGGTCCAAGAAAATAATGGATGTTCCATTTCATGGAGAATGAATCAATTGCAATTTTGCATTATTCATGTGATTTTTAATTCTTTTCCTTCATTCTTTAATCTTTGCTGCCCATGGACCCACCTTTTTTTTAGGGGAAATGTTTGGTAGAAGAAAATTAGACATACTCTTATGTGAATCGTGTAAAGTTAAATATATGTATCCGTCGACATTCTTCTGGTTTTATTATAACAAAAATGAGAACATAACTGATAACACGACTTAAGGTCATCAACACCGAATCAAAATGATATTTACCCGTAAAAAAACGACGGGAACATAACCGGAAATCAAAAATTACTTGAGCGAAAACCAAAACAGAACTGGAGATGGAGAAACATAAAATCACGGGATAATTTTGTTTTGGTACATTTAAGTTGACACGATCACCACTTAACTATAACTAACTTCAAAATGTCTCATAAAACTTTAGCGAGGTTTGTTTGTTTATTTTCTCATTTTGCTCATTCTCAAGACAAAAAAGACTAAAATACTCCTCTTTAGCTTTCAAATTTTCAAACTCATGCCATATTTTTTTCATTTCACCCCTTCAAAAATGATTGAGTTTCGCACATTTAGAAATTTCGAATGATTTTGGGGTCTGCACAAGAAATGTAGTTGACTTTCATATCTTTCTGAAATACTAAATTTCACAAAATTTGGAGGTCGTTTGGAAGTCAAAAACGCGTTCAAATTTTCTACTGGAAACTTGATTGTTCAGAAAGTTCATGTTTCCAAAATAAAATTTGAACCTACTTTTGACTTACCAAACGACGTTCAAATTTCGTGAAACTTAGCATTTTAAAAAAGGTATAAAAGTCAGTTACATTTCTTATGAAACCACAAAATTATTCGAAGTCTCTAAATGTGCGAAACACGGCCATTTTTGAAAGGAGATAAAATGAAAAAATATGGCATGAGTTTGAAAATTTGAAAGTCAAGAGGGATATTTCAGTCTTCTTGTATTGAAAATAAGCAAAATGAGAACAAACAAACTTCATTATTGTTTTATGAGACATTTTGAAGTTATTTGTGCCTGTAGTTAAGATATCACAAGATTCATCGACTAAAATAATGAAAAAAAATTATCACTAATATCATTTATTATTGCATGTGTAGTCTCTACGGCACAAGCATTAGTCATTTCCTTGCTGGAACATTTTGTTCAATAACCTTTCCAATATCTTTATTTCTTGTGTCGTACCATTTACGAAATTCAAGAAAGTTTCATTTTTTAACTGAAGTTGAGGACTTGTTTGTACGCCAACAAAGTGATGACGGAGCAGGACCTCAAAGTCGTGCTTATGTCAAAGCTCCTCCGAAAATAGATCTAAACCGGCTAATGGGAAATTGAATCACGTTTAATTCCGATTTCGTCCAAATATATTTAATTCCGACTTCGTCGAAATTTAATGGTTTATTGGATCGTCAGTAATATTGAGTTGCGCTAGAAATAGTCTAGGTGCATCAATTCCATCGATAATGGTTCTAACTTTTGTAGCGAGTGACTTTAAATAATCGCCAATGGCGGTTATTTTCATGTTACACAATTACTATATAACACTTATGAGGTTTAGGGTGATTATTAATTATGAAACATGCAGGGTTATTTACCAACCATTTCATCTTTTTCCTTTAAATGATAATAAATGTAACACATTTGCCTCTGATTTTTAAATGCTTCGAGCTGTGTTAAAGCACCATTATGCACACTATGAACCCCACCAACATGCTCTTCAAAATTTTCTAATGCTTTCTTCCAATTGTTAAATCCTATTACCGTGAAGTGTCATCCTCAAAACGATTGACATAATTTGGCTTGAAAAGATGACAATAAAAACAATAAGCTCTATTAGTTGATGCATTGTATTCCAACCAATCAAATGTTTTGAACCATTCATATCATAATCTCCAGTTAGATGTCGGGCATTTCAGAAAGGAATACTCAATTGCTTGGCAATGATCTTTAGATACATACTCGCAATCTCTAATTATATTATCAAATTCTTTAAGACAATGAGCAAAGCTCGCACGACGATTCCTTAGAGGGAGAGTTGAGAAAGGTGCATTTTTTTTAGGACCAAGACATGGATTTAAAGGGTCGCAAGTAAGTGAGAACCGTGTCAATATAACTGTACTAAAAGAGACTTTCCCATAGTAACATATAATCTCTCTTAAATATTTGACATCTCCAATCTGATCGAAATAAAGGGAGGATCTAACAACATATTCAATACCCGCCCCGTTGTCATCCACATGAGGCAAAATTCTCCGAACCCAACAGAAACCCGCCCGATTGGATCAGGATCATCATTTACCAATCATCCAAATACATCACCTATCTCATCCCATGAGTTTATTTTATTCAAACCAAATTTACAGCACTTCAAATTGTACAATGATAAATGTAGCATTCCTTGTCCATTTCTCGGACTAAGAGACGGTATATGTAATTCACATTTAACTTCAATCTTTCGATATAAATTAACACAAAGTGAGATCACAGGTACAACATGAGCTCACAGCTAATCTCTGGGTTCGAGAGAAGCGATTTCTCTAACGACTTGGGCTTTGTCTGCCTCAAACTGCTCATCCTCTGAGAAAGACAGTATTGGAATTTGTAAGACGAAAGAGAAGAAACCGATGGAGGAAATGTATAGATATAGTACCTTTATCTGTTTTGAAATCGGCAAACAAGCGCAGAAGCTTGCTCTTGTTGGCCACGAGTATGCTGATGATTTCCGCCGGTTTGTTTTGATTCGCAGCAAACAGCTGTTCAGATAATAAGATATGAATGGAAAGAGAGAACTTAAACGCTCGTTTGAAATAATATTAACAAGAGTTTACCTTGAAAACATGAAATGCTTCTATATGGATGCTCTTGCTTGATTCCTGGGAAAAATAATAAATCCAAAATCAAATAAATATACTACTTATTTATTATATGCAATCTGGAATGAGAACCATACTCTGAGAAGATTCATAAGAATCCTCAAGTTGTCTCTTGAGCTCACGTATCGCGTCATCACTGCTGAATTTGAACGGTCCAATAATATATCGCCCAATAGCTGCCACAATTTGCAAACCATTTTTAGCAAATAATATGTTTAACTGTTATTTTCAAATTTGCGTGGATCGTTTTGTTTTATTCCCGTACCTTGATAGCCTGTCGCCTGGTGATGTAATTGGTAGATTCGAGTAATTTGAAATTATAATCCGCAAAAAACTAAAGCCAGCGCAGGAGACTCGAATCAGAAACTCGAATGATAGAATTAATTTAACAAAGTTCACGAAATACATAGATTTCAAATCATTATTAAAGCCAAACATAATGAAACTACAGAGAGCAAGTGCAAATTTTGAGCTTCTTCTTAACAAAGGAAAATGAAGAAAAAAAATGTCCTAAGAACTACACAAAATTGTGATCCCTATTCCCATTCACATTCCCTTGTATTATCATGTTTTTTCATTCCCGTTATGGAAATCAATATTTTATAGGGTTAGGGAATGGGAATGTTGAACTGGAAATCGACATTTTCCTAGGAGATGGTTAGGAATAATGGTCACTAAGGCCTCTTAGTCTAAAGGTCACTCATTACTTCTACTATGTGATAAGTGACCCTTAGACTAAGAGGCCTTAGTGGTCATTATTACACTCTGATACCAAAAATTACAGACACGTGACGGGTCTAAGGATCACATGGTCTATGAGAGAGTAGTAGTGAAGGTAGACAATGATGTCTACAGAGAGAAAAGCTTTATTATACAAGAACACTCTTACAGAGATAGGAAAGGTTACAAGACACTTAAGGAAAGGACTCAATCAGTGTTCTGAAAAAATGCCAGGTGCTAGTCGGGCGGAGAGGGCTTTTTGGGGACTAACCAAGTCGGGAATTTTTAGAACACTGGACTCATTACAAGACTCTTATGAAGATACTAGACTTAACTTGACTTTGAGATGGCTTTACCAAACTCTCTTATTTATAGTGCAAGTCTTGGTAATAAGACAATGCACTTCACATCACACTTTAAATTAGCCTACGATGTAATTAATAACCTTTAGACTAAAAGGCCTTAGTGGCCATTATAGTTCTTAGTGCTCCACCATCACTTAGTGGACGCAATGAGTGACCTTTAAACTAAGAGGCCTCAGTGGCTATTATTAGGGAATGGGAACGGGAATCATAATGAAGTTAAATCACACACATATTAAGGTAATCCATGTTCCCAAACCCTTATACAACCATGCGACCTAATACTTACCCAATCGTAGTTCTTTGAGAGAAACTCGGCCACCGTAGATTTATGCCTTGTCAATAGTTCCTGTAACAAAAGGCAGATACCATCATACAGAGGCTAGTATAATTACATTGCATATTATATAGACATTATTGCAACTCAAAGAACCTGAATACAGTCACTTATGGCTTATCAAAGCAGTTAAACCCAACCTTAAAAGTTGCAGCGGCGTCTGCAGCAATATCGAAATTCGGAAGTTGTATATAGTCGAAAAACTTCTTCATGTGCTGCGATTCCAAAACATACCTGATAGTCAAACCAGAATATTAAGACGCCTTCTTGCTTATTACACGAAGTGCATGCCACTTCACTCACAAGCCAATCATCACAATAATACATGTATGATATGAGAAAAGGAAAGATAAACTTACGCAAAATGATGAAAAATTGCACCTACTACTGCCTACTGGATGCAAATTATTTATAAGATATGTAGCAAACAAAAATTTGAAGAATGATCATGTAGAAAAAATTGGACACAGTAAATTATCAGCCATTACTTCCTTGTTTTTCCCTTTGTTTCTGTTTTCCGAAATACCTCCTATGTGCCTTTTAATGTGAAGGGTAAGGATTCGGCAATCATGACATAATGGACAAAAATGTCTCAAGGTTGATTAAATAATATATCCTTTCAAGCATGCCAAAACTCGAGAGAGCCATTAGATTCTAGAGAGAGAAGTACATTTCGTGTAAGACATTTTTTTGTATTCAGACTGCCTGGTTCAGTTTACTCACCTTGCAACACTCTGATGGCGTATGCACTCCCTTAGCATTGCACCATAATGCAACGCCATGTCTTGTTTCTCATAACTAAAAGAAACACCACTCTATGTTAAAGGAAATTAACCAATAGTTCAATACTTTATCTGAAAATTATTAACTTCACAAGACAGCCCTCATGATTACATTCATCGTGCAAAAAGAATAAGGAAATGAAATGGAAGTATACATAAGTTGAGCCCATAGATATCTTACGAATAAAATACAACGTCAGAATCGGTATGATGATAACACTGCCCATAAAAAGGAGTTTTCAAAAACAAATGATTCAGAACATGAAAAATCAAAACAGTAAAGAGCATTGTTGTGTTAGCTTCTTCTTTCGCTATTTATTTCATTCTTATGGGTAGCAAAGAAGCTTATAGTGATCTGTTTCAAACTGTTTGAGACCTAATCAATGAAATCCTACATTTTTAAGAGGTCAGGTGAGGAAAAGTGGTTCACAGCAACAAGACATAAACACAACAAAAAGCCTCTCTTCTGTCAGTCAAAAAGTAAGTATGCTAAAGAGTAAGAGAACTTAATTTTATCTAAGGTGGAGATAACGTCAAGTTGTCAATTAGAAAAAAACAATCAAACACACGTCCAAAGCAAATCCTACTGATAATTGAAAAGACCACTGACCCGGAAACCAAGATATCCATGAGATCGATGTTTGCCTCCAAGTAATCAGATGCAATCAGTCTTGACTGAACTTGCTGCCTTTGCAAATTTGCAACAACTTGGGTAGCGTCTTTACGGGCCTGCAAAAGGTAACGTGTTTCAAATAAACAAACAAGGAAAATATCCTCATACATTAACACAAGTCTGGTCACAGTAAATTGAATTCCACAATGGGACTACTGTAATGCAACATTTACTTCAAACACAAAACTCGAACCTACTTCTTACAAAAATATGAAGTAGAGCACTATAAAAAGTACCTAAACTAATTAGACTAATTGCTTACCTCTAGGTTCAACTTCGGAAGACAGATGATCAAGAGCCTTAAGGTGTTCTCTCTAAAGAACTCCTGAGTCAATTGGGCGCAAGCTTCTGAAACCGGCTCAGACTCACTGTTACCATAGAGAATCGTCTTCATCTCCCTCAAATTTTTGGACAGTTCAGCCATCTACATATCACCCGAAATGCAGACACTCAATGTATTAGCAAATCAAACTAATCAAGTAAAAGTTATGAAAATGAAATAGTAACCCATCAAAATGCTGGTACTCTGGCCAGAACCAACACTTCCATCGACTATACAAGGAACAAATCCACATTTCTATTATCTCAAAACCTCTTTTTTCAATCAGTTTCAGACATTAAAAAACCCAATCTTCAAGCATCATACTAATTTTCACTCTTTTCTCATCTCTGCACAGTTAATCAAAACTTCCCAGCCAAAATACTGATCATGTTCATCAAAATCTCAAAATTAAAAAAAAAACAATCAATTACAAATACTAAACAATAACCCATCAAAATGTAGGTACTCTGGGTAGAATCAACACTTCAATATCTAAAAACCTCCCTTTTCAATCAGTTCCACGTCTAAAAATACATAAAAACCCAATATTCAAGCATCAAACTAAAATTTCACTCTTCTCTCATCTCCACACAGTGAATCAGAACTTCCCAGCCAAAATACTAATCAAGTTGATCAAAATCTCGGAATATAAAAATGAATGAAGTAAAAGTCACGAAAGAAACAATATCTCATCATAATGTAGATACTTGGGCTGGAATCAACACTTCCAACATCTAAAACCCTCCTAATTCAATCAGTTCCACACCTAAGAACGCATAAAACCCCAAATCTTCAAGCATCAAACTAAAATTCCACTCTTTTCTCATCTCCACACAGTGAATCAGAACTTCCCATCCAAAACACTGATCAAGTTCATCAAAATCTTAGAATTTTCTAAACAAAAACAGATCAAGTAAAAATTACAAAAACAAAACAATAACCCATCAAAAATGCAGGTAAATCTTGCAAGAATCCACACCTCCAGCACCTAAAACCCTCAATTTACAATCAAGTCCACACACACCAAAAAACCCAATCCTCAACCACCAAACTAAAATCCCACTCTTTCCTCATCCCCACATAGTGAATCAGAACCTCCAATCCAAAGACCACCAATAAAACCCACCAAAACCTCAGAATCCCAAACCACTGATCAAGTTCATCAAAATCTTAGAACACTGATAAGTTCATCAAAATTAAAAAATTAAAAAAAAAAAAACAGATCAAGTAAAAATTACAAAAACAAACAATAACCCATCAAAATGCAGGCACTCTGGCTATAATCAACACCTCCAACACCTAAAATCCTCAACTTCCAATCAATTCAATACAGATAAAAACCCAATCCTCAACCACCAAACTAAAATCCCACTCTTTCCTCATCCCCACACAGTGAATCAGAACCTCCCATCCAAAAAACCCCCAATAAAACCCAGCAAAACCAAATCGAGCCCAGAAATCGACAGACCTTCTCCTCGCGCTTGCTCTCGCGAGCATCGTAGCTGCGATCGAAGAGGATGAGAAGATCGCGGGTCTGGCGGACGATATCGGCCGGAGTTCTGTGCTTGGACTTGAACAGACCCTTCATCTCTCTGCTGGAGTTGATGTCGGACCTCCGAGAGAGCCTCCGGTTCAATTCCGACGGCGACGAAGAGGAGGAAGCTCTGACCCCACCCTGCTTCGTTACGCAAGCTCCAATTTTGACACTCCCTGTGAAATCCCCCAAATTTCGATTTCTCTGTCTCTCTTAGGGTTTTGAGCTCTCTCTCTCTCTCAGCCCCAAATCTGATCTCAGCTCAACGAACACAGAGGAACTAAATCAGCTGCTAATATCTTTTGTTTTTTTAAAAAAATTAGATTTTGGGATAAATGGAGGAGCAGAACACCCGATTCTCTTGTCCCTCACTCTCAGATCAGACTAAACAAACAAATAAATAAAACATATGGAAAATAAAAATATTTAACTATTTTATTTATTTTTAAGCGAATGGAATCGAGTTAAATTTTTTGAAAAAACAATTTGGCACGTGAAAAATGCATTTGACTCAACTTCAATTCTTAAAAAATAATATTTATGTATATACAATCAAATATATTTTACATAAGTAAACTCAACTTTTTTTATCGCATTGTCACTTTATATTTATACCTTTTCGTATATTAGTATACTGACACAATAGTCTCTTGAGCTCCTGAAACTCTCATTCTCCTTGTTGAATTCGTCGTTATATGAGCTGGGCAGAGACGAATATGTCAACTTACTTAAAAACGATGAAAAATATGAATTTTGGGTAA
>JAYMTP010007422.1:0-11011 GCA_036897365.1 Geranium brycei | reverse complement strand
TCTCAATTTCCTTTTCTCAATCTCGGTCACTACTACGACTCAAGTTATTGCAGGTCAAGTTCAAGTGCCTCATGTACCACCATCTCTCAAGTTTGCAGATATATTCACCAAAAGCTTCTCGACTGCTCTCTTTGAAGACTTTTCTCCAGTCAAAACATTCAGAATCCTACTGCTCCGACTACGGTGGCGTGTTAGATATATTATTATAATATTATATTTTAGTATTTTATCTTTCCTATTGTCATATTAGGGTTAGTATTATGTTTTCTTATTGTTCCCTATATAAAGGAACCACCTATTATAATTCATCATCAAGTATTCATCAACCATTCAATCAATAAACTCTTTCAGGGACGATGACATTGACTATGCGACATTCAAATTGTCAGTTTTGGCTTTAGATTTCAGATAAGTTGCCCTCGCATAACCCATAGATTTGTATATAATATGTCTTGAATTTCCTCCGAGCAAACCTCCGTCGAAGAAATAGAGAACACCTCCGCTGACAATCTCCATTCCCAAATCGCAATTATATTTTGTACTTATTTTTATTTTCTTAATTATTAGGGATAACTGTGTCATTTTGAAAATAATGAATCCAGTCTAACAGATAATTATAAATTGCAAACAATAGAAACAAGAGTGGGATAATGTAGGCTTTATTTTTTGGTGCAAAATGTATGTATTTGTATAAAAATGACAAAATTATTCTTGTAATTAAAAAGAATTAAATAAAAATAAAAATGTTTAAAAAATTTTCTGACTAAAATTTGTATAATCAAATTTATATTTAAACTTTTAGTTAAAAAGTATTTTATAAAAATTATAATTTCAAGACAATTTCCTCATTTTTGTGTGTACAAATAAACACATTTTGGTACAAAAATATAAGTTCACTATATTTTCTTATAATTCATAAATTACTGCATAATATTCTATTGCAAAAATGTCATAACACTTTCATCATTTTCTCCGTGAACAAATATGATCGTATTATACATCATTAAAAAGAAGTATGTTGTTTATTAATATAACCAAATTATTTTGTCGAAAATTGAGCATTTTGATGAAGACATGATATTAAAATTGTTGCATAATCCAATTGCATCATGTATATGTCAATGACTTCCAACCGGACTATCATACTATTGTTAAACCAACCAACAGCCACGAAATGACCTTTTAATCTCGATCAATTTAAGTATTTAAATGGCGGCGAGATTCGAGAATCATGATGGTATTGGAAATGAAATGAGATGGAGTCCACCTGGATTCCAGAGCCGCCGGTTAAGATATTGAGGGGCTGTAATTACAAAAAGTAAATAATTCATTTGAACCATTGGTTGGGGGGTGTTATTTGTCTGTCATATAATCCAAGAACTAGTGATAAAATAGTAAAAAAGTGTGGTCCACCAAAGCGTCCAAGTGAAATGAACCTGAATCCACTGTCCATTCAGCTGCTTTCTTGGAATGAACCTTCTCTTAACTTGATGGATCTATGTTTTGGTACCAAATGCAAATGGCCATGGACACAGCTATTGGTTGTTGCCAACCTTGACTTTGTGCCGGCTGGCCCTCCACTCTCCTACCTGGGGACCAACTTCTGTACATGACTTCATGTCTTAGGTGGCAACATAAACACCTTTTCTTAGTTTTGACTGTTTCATGTTGTTCCTTATCCATACAGTTGTGGGCCTATTCCTAGTTGGGCAAGCCCATTGGGGTGAAGAGTGGATTGAGGAGGCCCGATATTATACATGAAATAATTTTGCTACATGCGAGGTTCCTCCTCTAGGTGGCTCGAGAAACGAAATCCCATGTTTTGTTCGAGTGCTCTCTTGTCGGATGTGTTTGCACCTTACCGGGTTTGATAGGGATCGAAGATTGTGTATTTTATCGGCTCTGGTGGAGGTGGCAGCCATGGTGTGATCCACTTGAAAGAACAGAAATAAAGTGGTTTGGCATAGAGCGATGTTTTATCCAATCTCTTGCTCTAAATGCAAAGTGGACGAGCGTGGAGTGGAGGGAGGTGGTTTTGGTCCCTCCTCGACAAAGGTTGTTGGTTCCAATCCAGAAATGTGAACTGTCGGAGTAGGGGGCAACAAAGGTGAATGTAGACGGTGTTGTTGACGCTCATGGTCATAAACTCGTGTTATGTATGGTGATCAGAGATTCTAGGGGCAAAGTTATGGGTGCGAAAAGTCTAGGGGGATCGAGACGCGTCAACCCTTTTATGGTGGAAGCTCTTGCTATCTAGGCTGCTTTGATCTGGGTAGGGGAAAGTCGTTGAGAGGTAGTGCAGGTGGAGTCGGATTGTCAGGAAGTGATTCATGAGGTGACCAATGACGGTTTAGTTGCTTAGTTGAAGGGTAACTATTTTGTTTGATTGTAGGCAGATTTTATCAGGTCTCCTCAATGTTTTACTAAATTTTATTAGGCAGTCTGTTAACGGCGTATCTCATCATTTAGCTCGGATTGCGCTTAGCCAAGATAATTGGACCTTGGGCGAGAGAGGTGTACCGCCTTGTTTTGATTAAGTTGTTTCTTCGTATATGTGGTTATTTCAGCGTGGTTTTCAAAAAAAAAGATCGAGGGGAAGGATTTAGTAATTCCATTTTCGGATATGTCTGATCGAGAATATCAAGTTTTTTTCGGATTCAAGATATTTTCTTTTTAAATAAGTGACAACATAATAAATTTAGTGATTCTATTCTCTACTATATCATATTGGAGATACCAAATCTCCGTCAACATTGAAATTTTTATCGTCTCTGAATAAACTTAAATATTATCTCAAAATTTCATGACCAAAAAAGACCCACCTTTTCCCAGCCTCATCTATGACTTTGAATCCCAGGCAAGCAAGGTTGCATAGGTAGCATAACATACCTTGTACAACAACTATGGTTCAGCTCCTCTGCAACCAATATCATATTAACGTTAATACTATAAAACATAGCCGCACTGCACAGAATGTGGAAACTGTTAGCTCATCAGTCAGTCCAAAACTACCAGCATCTCAGATTCTAGAATGATATTGTAGTAATTTCGGCTCAACTTAGCCATCTAAATACACAACTAGTGACAAAAAACTATGCTTCCAAGTCAGAATACAAGTTTTTAAATATTTACAAATGACACACTTAAGAAGACTTGCAGTACCCACATTTGCATTGGAACACAACAACAGCAACCCATTGGTCACCAACTCCTTTACTTACAAGAAAAAAGACAGTTCAGTGCACGAGACTTTCATTTTGTCGGGTATTAGCATAGCTGTGTAGTTACAACTCTTCTACTTCTCTTTATTTGAACTCCATTGAAACCGAGAGAAAAGATCATGGTGGCACAATGGTGGTTGTTTTGGGCAATCATTGTGGCGGCTGTGGCTGCCGGAGGAGGAGCAACAGTGACCTACGACGGGAGGTCTCTCCTAATTGGTGGACAGAGAAAGCTTCTCTTCTCTGGTTCCATTCACTACCCTCGCAGCACTCCTCAGGTATGTTACCTTATCTGTTGTAATGACGTTCACAAGCAACAACATTAGTTTTTGCAAACTCATTTTCATGCGAAACCATTATCAACTTACTTCGTAAACCTCATTCCATCCACTTGTATTTTTCTAACATTTCTAGCTCTAACTTCAACTCCAATGCCTGCTGCACATGCTGTCTTAACTTCACTTTTAATGTGCTCGATCTCATAAATATAAAATGTAATTTGCAAGTCAACGTTTTGCTAGCTAAGTTACTTTCTCATGTGGGTTTTAACTAATCATTAAATCTAATCGAACCCATCTAGATCGGATCAAAGTTAACACTTGAAGACTAAAAAGGAAACTTTTATCTTGTTTGGTTGCTAAAAAAACAGAGTGTTCTAGTAAAAAGGTCAACCTTACCTCTGACTTCTGTCATCGCTTGCTTGCCCAACATCTCATTCTTTCATCAGCACATCATTTTCATGAATCCTATGAACATGTCATTTGTAAGCAACATAACATTTGTGCCTGCAAAACCACAGAATTGAAATACACGTAAAGAAGTTATTTACGTCTGATCTATGGTCCGCAAAGATAAATATTTTTAAACGCTAACCATTACGATTGCATGAATCACAATCATGAAGAACAGTTGGAAAAAGGTTAAGAATTGTTGAAAATGGAAAAATTAGGGACGAAATTGATGTAAAGACCGAAATTGATGCAGATGTGGCCATCTTTGATAGCCAAGGCTAAAGAGGGAGGACTAGATGTGATACAGACCTATGTGTTTTGGAACCTCCATGAGCCCCAACAGGGTCAGGTCAGTGACTGCGCCAAACCCGAACATGAACCAATGCCTCTTTCCCTTATCCTTCTTCAAAACTCAATGTTGTGTTCTTTTGTTGTGTTAACAGTATGATTTCAGTGGAAGACGTGATTTGGTGAGCTTCATTAAGCAAGTGCAAGCACAAGGGCTCTATGTTTGCTTGAGGATTGGACCCTTCGTCGAGGCTGAATGGAACTATGGGTAAATTTTAACCTGCATAAGAAAAATAAAATTCAGTTAATATCATCACAATGTAAGACCATTTTCCACTAATTACCAATCACAATGTAAGTAGTAACTGTGTGTGATCATGTTCTGCAGAGGCTTTCCGTTTTGGTTGCATGATGTTCCTGGCATTGCTTACAGAACAGATAATAAACCCTTCAAGGTACATATATAGCATACTTTGTATAGTCTTATGTGTATATGTATTTACATTCAAATCCAACATTTCTACGTCTTGGTAATGACTAAGAAAATGTCAAAAAATAAAGTTACCATTGAGCCAAGAATGAACACCAATAGAACCCAAAGTCATAAACCAACCCTTAATGATGAATCAGTCATTCCAAAATTCATGTAATTACTAATTAAAGATACCTTCTATCACTTTTATATTAAAAAATGAGGGTGATATATCAATATCTCTTCCAAATACGCATATTCACGTGTTTTTGGTCTTACTCTAATCACACCAAATACGTCAAGGTTTCCACTATATGCAATATGCAGAATCAAAAGTGGTTCACTAATATCACCCTTTCAACAAAGCTTTTGTTTCTAAGGAAAGACAAGCCATAAAAAGTTCATAAGGTTTTCAATAACTCACCATATAATACCTTTATTTCCGCACTGCACCAGTCCAAGATTTTGAATTCAAGCCATTAAGGGAACTTTTCTTGTTAAATTGCTAGACCTGTGACAAAAGACAAAAATATGCATTGAACATATGGTAGGAACACAAGGATGTGATTTCGGACCCTCCATAGACTCCACATGCAATAAATTTAGGAAGAATATTGGACTTCTTATATTTACTAACCCTTTTCTTTAACAACATCAAACAGCCAACTGAAAGTTATGTGTTATGCTATGTATGTCAATATACTGGCCAATGGCAATAACTATTTTCCTTTGTACTTGTAAAACCCGGATGATCTCTAAACTTTGGGGTCGTCACCACTTTTCACTCTGTTTTTCTTTGGTCATATGCTGCTAGTAATTCAACTACACTCTCCTGCAGTTTTTCATGCAAAACTTTACAGCAAAAATTGTGAACATGATGAAGTCCAATGGTTTGTATGCTTCTCAAGGAGGCCCCATAATACTCTCACAGGTAAGATTATTTTCTGAATATAATAATATAGCACAAACTATATACAGTAATTATAGAATTAGTATTTCTTCTAATGCAGGTTGAGAATGAATATGGAAATGCCGAGAAATCTTTTGGTAAAGAAGGGCGCTCTTTGGTTGTTTGGGCAGCAAAGATGGCAGTTGATCTCAAGACAGGAGTGCCATGGGTGATGTGCAAGCAGCAAGATGCCCCTGATCCAGTGGTTAGCACACTTTTCCAAACAAATAACCATGCTTTCTAGCACCAGCTTAATTTATTAGAATACATGCTGGTTCTGTCGTGTTATGTCCTTACATGCACTTTGATAATGCAACGATCTTTCTTCTCTTTAATAGACTCTAATTTGCAGATTAATACATGCAATGGGTTGAAGTGTGGAGAAACTTTTGCTGGACCTAACTCCCCAAATAAACCAGCACTCTGGACAGAAAACTGGACCTCTTTGTACGCTTTTGATTGAATATATACATCTTCACATATTCTTAAGCCGGAAAAATAACTCAAATGATCATATTCTATATTTGAGCAAACAAAAATATGTAAGTTTTACCATCAAATTGTAGCAACTAACTATTCTATTTTCTCCTGAAGCTATCAAGCATGGGGTACACCACCAGTCATTAGGTCTGCTGAAGACATTGCTTTCCATACCACACTCTTCATTGCAAAAAAGAATGGAAGTTATATAAATTATTATATGGTATACATTAAGTAGAATACACAGCTTAAAATACTCAAACTTTGAAAGTTGTGTTACTGGTACAAAATAATGCTTAACTATCTGTTACTATTGCAGTATCACGGTGGGACGAATTTTGGAAGAACAACTTCTAACTATTTCATAACAAGTTATTATGATCAAGCTCCTCTTGATGAGTACGGTGAGTGGTCAATGTATGGATGCATCCAACAATTCTTAACTAAGCAAGCAGTTTGACTAACTTGATATCTATAGGTTTAATTAGGCAGCCAAAATATGGTCATTTGAAGGATTTGCATGCCGCAATCAAGCTATGCTCCCAAATATTGCTGCAGGGAAACCAAACAAATATTGCTTTAGGCCAACTCCAAGAGGTGATGTTGAGTGAATATATAGTATACACTGAATATCTTTTTAATTCATCTACTATTGAACATAAATTTAGATAATGATAATAATAATTGCATGTCTACCTCTATTTAGGCATATGTCTTTCAAGATAAACAAGGGGGATGTATTGCATTTCTTGTAAACAATGGCCCAGCCAATTCTACAGTACAGTTCAGAAGATTATCATTTTACCTACCTCCGAAGTCAATTAGCATCCTCCAACACTGTACACTAGACATTTTCAACACTGCAAAGGTAAACTATAAATCTATGAGGATTTTGTTGAACTTGATATTCATATTTGATAAACATTCATTTTTGTATAAATTAAACTCTTGTACGATTATTTTTACCTTTAACTATTTGAGTTATATAATTCAAAATTTACAGGAAAAGGTGCTTATTTGGAGGACCACAATTTCATATCCCGTTTTCATTTTTACTTTATACCCAAAAAATTTCCTATTCCACCTCCATGGACCAAGAAATTTTGTTCTCTATTCCTAAAACATTTCAACTCCACCCAAGAGAAAGGCTCACAATATTTGAAATATTAATATTGCTAAATTAATTATCTTCACAATTTACAATTAAATATGAACTCTATACCTGAGCCAATGCATGATTTTCTGGAACCTCTGGGCAGTAGCTAGCAAGGAACCAAAAGATGAATGGATTAGATTAACAATGTATTTTGATGTCCACTCAAGCCATAAAAACAATGATGTAATAGAAAAAGACTAAGATAGTAAGATGTCTAGATAAAGCTTGAGATTTTGCCCCCATTAATGAAAAAAGTAACATTTCTCACTTTATGTAGGTCCTTGATAATATATGAGTCAGTCAATCTCTCACATAAACCCTTATCCTGGAAATAGCACTTGAACTAATCAGTCTCTTGTATGTAACATAGGTCAAAACACAGCTCAACAAGAGAATTACAACAATAGTTCAGACTTTTGGTTCAGTTGATCAATGGGGAAAATTTACTGATGCCATCCCCAACTTCATAGATACTTCTCTCAGATCACATACTTTATTAGAACACACAAGTACAACCAAAGATAAATCCGATCATCTTTGGTATACGTTCAGGTATGTTCTTTTCTTTGCACATATTAGACAAACTCCATAGACACACAAATACGAGCATCCCCTTTAACACAAATCCTTAATCTGAAGTCATCTTATATTGATGACAGCTTTCAAGCCAAATCATCTTGCACTGGACCAATACTTCATGTCCAGACTCAAGGACATGCTGTGCGTGCTTTCGTCAACAATAAGTATGTCGGTAAGTTCCTCGAATTACATAATTGCGGAAGACATAGTAATATACAAATTAAACTCTTTAGCTTAGATCTTCCTAAACCGGTCAAAGTTGAATAATGGCTTAAAATTTACAGAGGTCACACAAGAATTTCTAGTAAATTTGGTTATGACAGGGAAAAACATTCTGTAATTACTAACTTCATACATATGCACATGAAAATCAATACTAAAGCAAACAGGAAAAACAAACATTCTACTCCACATTCAAATCATATCAGTATCACCTGATCTCTTCATTGAGCTATGTTCAGGAGCTGCTCATGGAGACCGCAAGATTAAAGGATTTTCCATGGAGAATCCAGTTTTGCTTGGAAATGGAATGAACAATGTATCCATACTTAGTGTCATGGTTGGATTGCTGGTAAGTTTCACATGACTTTCAATAATGGTTCCTTCTATACAATTTATTCCTTGCATCTTCATATCTTATATGTTAAAACGTTCATGGTGCTCATACAAAGGACTCGGGAGCTCATCTTGAGAAAAAAAAAGCTGGCTTAACTAGAGTGGAAATCCAATGCACACTAGAATCCTACAATTATAGTAATGATTATGCATGGGGATATCAGGTGACCTCTCATTCAGATATTTTTTGTGAATCCATGAATTTTTTGTACAATTGATTATTGTTGGATTCTTTCTTTTAAAATAGTTTCACAAATACAGCTGTATAATCATTCAGTAATTAATGAAAAAACACAAACTGACAATTTGCATTGCTTAACAATATTGTTTTAGGTTGGATTAGTAGGGGAGCAGTTACAAATATACAAGGAAGAAAATCAAAATAAGGTTAACTGGAGTAAATTTCGATCTTCTACCAATCGAACACTTACTTGGTACAAGGTAAGCGACTCAAATTTCAACCTATATCATAACAAATGTCTTCTGCAAGTTTAGCTTAGGTCATCTTGAATGGAAAGGAAATGAAGTTTTCAAATGTGAACAATGAAGTGTAACTTGATATTCATTCATCTCTGAGAACGAAGCAGCCTGCCTGAGTTTCATTGGATTAATTTTCAATAGCATGATCAAATTTGCAAAATTTCCTGAATGTGAACAATGACTAATATATGATCTTGTATGACACTTCTTCTTACAAGAAATTTCATGTATTTCAAAATGCAGTAAAGCTATTCAAGAGTTGAATGATTATATAATTCTTGGTACACCATATATTTATGGAGTTCATCGGCACATTATCTAAAGCTTATGAACTAAAAATATGGCAGACAGTTTTCGATGCACCATCGGGTCATGATCCAGTCGTCTTAAACCTTAGAAGCATGGGGAAAGGAGAGGCATGGGTTAATGGTCAAAGCATTGGTCGCTACTGGATCTCGTTTCATACATCACAAGGAAATCCTTCACAAAGATTGTATGTATAATATTTCCTCCATATAATTCTCTCCAAAATGACATTATCTATTTGTACACAAATCAAAGAGGTTTATCCTCCAGGTTAAAAGATATCTAATTTATACAGTATGCATAATATATATAGCTTACAAAATAGGAATACAAGTTCATTTGTTTGCTATGATGCTGTGCCACTACCATCATCAACCGTAGTGCAACCAAGTAGCCTAATTAGCTTATATAAACTATAACCTCATCATCCACACAAACTATACTCTTAAATGTTGTCAGTACTCTTCTATGACTTTGCTAATCTCACACACAAACAAAACAGCTTATTCTTGTAAGTTCAAATGCCATCGAATCATATGCAAAACCGTTTTTTCACATGTATTAGCCGAAGTAAAGGATTCAAAGTGGTACATCAGAAATGTTAACCACGGTCAACAGTTATTCACTATATGAACATATTTCTTTCCTATGTGTACTTTACTGTAATTTACATAGCTAAATCTCAGTCTAATAATTTTAACTGAAATCCATATATGACTGTCTTTTTACTAGGTACCATGTTCCTCGTTCCTTCCTAAAACCTTCTAACAACCTATTAGTTCTGCTTGAAGAAGAAGGTGGCAACCCTCTCAAGATTTCCTTAGACACTATATCGATTGTTGGTTTAAACGAACACAGTTCAATGTCAAAGCTATACGCGTAAGCTCTGAGATTCTTTACTCAAAGACCACAATGCCACCAAAAACAAGACACATTCAAAAGGAAGGCACATTCAGGTACCCAATGAATTCAAATTCACAGCCCAACAGGTACAAAGTGTTGTAGATCACCAAGCTATGTAATGAGTAATTTCTCAGAGCAACATCAAACTAATCATATCAATAAATGGTTTCTTGATTTTCAATTGCACTGTTTGTGATGCAATGATAGAAACTTCAAATTGAATGAGCACATCAAGTGTTACTGTAGAATGATTGTGGTTTGAGCATGGTGTGCACTTTAAAAACCAAGCCATATGCAGAGCATACCTGGCTATAGCAGAACCATTTAAGCTCAAATGCTGGCCTGGAACAATCAGCTCCGATGAAAAGAACCGACGTGCTGCGGCGGAGGAACCGCCTGAGGCCATGTTTGGTTTGGGCTGATTTGGACTCTTGCTTAGATATGGGAGCAAAAGCCAAACAGTGTTTAGCAGAGCATCCCTATCCAGGTTTTGTTATTGCCCAAACACTCCAAATCTGATAAATTAGTGCAACTTAATTTCGGGACCATAACCTTAATTAATCAGTCAATTAAGCCCATATGTTACAAATTTGAAGGTCCACAAATATAAGGCTCTAACAACTGGGGGTCTTAAATAATAACCAAATCAAACCAATATAAAAATAACTGAATTGATTTGAAAGAATCCAAATTGATTCTTAAAAATGTAATTCGATTAAAATTTTATAAGTTTAATCTTAGTTTATAAATCAGAATTGATAAAATTGAACTGAATAAAAAACCGATCGATTTGTACACATGACTCGTTTTAAGTTATTGATTATTATTAAC
>JAYMTP010007421.1:0-11011 GCA_036897365.1 Geranium brycei | reverse complement strand
CCCAATTGGTGAGTGCTAGTGCACTGGCCAGTATGGCAATCCCAAACCTGGGCAGTTCCGTCAATACTGCAAGTGTAAAGCTTGTCCGATCCGGTAGGAAGTGTGATTCCAGTGATAGCCTTGTTAGGTCCTCCATGGACACAATTGCCCGATATCCAACGCTCACGGATCATCTTGTTCTGGATTCTTGGTGTCACACTTTCCGACCAACATATTCAGGTGAGGGACCACCACTGCTCGTAGAAGTAGAAACAGAAAGAAAGATGGGTTTTTGGATTGTTGATGCAATGAGTTTTTGGTGGGTGGGAATCATCTCGACGATAGATGAGGTTGTTGGGTGGTGATTCCCTGCGCATGAATCGGCATGGATTCCGATTGCACTTGCCTTGTAGCCAAAAGATACAAGTTTTAGCACTTCCACCATCAACTCCTACATCCCATCTCTGCACAGGTCTTCCTCTGCCCCAAACAGCCATTTCTAGAAAGCCACAAATCCCAGACAAATTAGGGTTTCTGAGATAAAGATAATTGGAGACTGGATTCTTGAAATGAACCCGATTGGAGAAAAATCGATAGTCGCCTAACAGGGAGAGAAAGAGAAGAAGAAGACCTTCAAATCGATTCCTTCCACCGATCGAACCCAGAAAGAGTAATGGTAATGGAGAATCCAAAACTTGAAATCGATAGGAGAACCTTGAGAAATTGATCGCCTAACAGAGAAGAACGGAACACAAATTGATAAAATCAATTCACCGATCGAATACAACAGAACACAGAGAGAGTAATGGTATTGGAAGGAGTGATTGGGGATTCAAAGGTTATATAGGGATCGGATTCGCCGTCAAAACATTTTACTTTTTTGCATTTTATCCCATTTTTAACTTATAATTCATTTTTAGTTTTATAACCCACCGCCTTCTTCAAAATTTTAATTTCTTTTATTTTTTAAAAAAGCTAAATTAAAATTTTGAACTCTTTTCTATTTTTAATATTTTGTTATCTTCTAACTAATCGGATTGGATCCTAACGCAGTTTCAATAATTTCTTTTCTCCACATTTTTCAGATTTTATCCCATTTTCTTAGTTGCAATTTAATTTTAGTGGCAATTAATTCTTACTCAATTTATAACCAACTGTGTTCTCACAAAGCACCTTCTATCAATTTGAAAATAATGATGTTTTTTTCCAAATTTCAAAATAATAATAAAATATTTAGTCTCCTAGATTTAAACTTAATATAATCATTTTTTTCAAAATTAATGTTGAATTTTTTTTAAAAAATTACTTTAATGACAGAGGTGTTTTGACTTTTTTTGTAGAATGTGTGTAAATTTACAAAAATGACCAAATTACTATTAGAATTCTGAATTATTTTTTAAAACAAAAAATTTGAAATCTTTTCTATTTTTGTATTATAGCTAAAAATTTAACGATCAAATTTTGTATTTTATTTCTATTTATAAAAATTAAATTCAAGGACAATTTTGTAAAAATATATACATTTTGCACCAAATGGGGACGATTTTTTGGGAAAAGAGCGATTGTTGTGACAGAGTAGCGTGGTTGTGAACGTAGTTAAGGGCCACAATGGTAACATCTGAGTATAGCCATGCGAAGGATCCTTCTTGCAAGCTGAAATAGTCGAAAAGACATGACGAGTAACGAGTAACAAGTGTGATCATCGGCTTGGTGACCGTCATGGTGAGGAATTAGTCGTGGCTTGTGCTGCTCAAAGCTAAACACATTATTGGAAATTGGAATTACCAGAATTAATGTCCTCGTCAAAATGATGGTTCTCTTAATCCCATATGGTCTCTGTTTCTTATTTACAAAATGTTGAGTCTACTGATAAAAGTGGCTTGAAAGAGGTACAAATTCCTGGAAGAAAAAGCAGTGTGTACTTTTATAAAATGAATTACGTAAATAATGTTTTTGTCTACACATATAAATCAAACAAATAATGTCTATAATGTTTTGCTTATTGATAATCCATATTCAATTAGCTATTAATAGAAACACTTATTTAGTATTTGTCTACAACAAGAAAAAAAACTTCTGAATAAAAAGAATAACATAAGATGAACAAGAAAAATGTGAAATGACAATGCTGAGGGTTCTCAAATGCCTAAGTGCTCTTTATGATTTTCTTGATGAGTGACTGAGTCTTGATAAGGATAAAATGTGAAGGGATTGCGGTCCTATCAAAAACCAAATCATTTCGTGTTAACCATATATGTCACATTGCCAAGTTGCTTATCATCATCCACAATTTCGTACTTCGACGATCAGGGTTTAAACGAGGTCAAAGGTGAAAAATGCATTGAACTGTAAAACTGAGTTGTACATATTAAGTCGAGTTTTACATATAAAAACTCAAGTTTATCAGTTGAGTTTGTTTTAACTCTTTATGCACATCCACTTTATTTTATATTTTATTTTATGTAACTTCTCCCTCTCATATTCATGTATGTGTGGGGCTTATTTCTCTTTCATGCTTGTGTATGCATGAGACTCTTACTTCAATACTCATTTTCACGTGGGCTATAATAAGATTGAACTTCTGCATATAGGCCAGAGTCCACATGGAGAGTAGGCACCGGGACCCACACATAAGGGATATATGCATATATTTATTTCAACTCTTTATTATGACGTTAGCCATCTGTTTTAACTAATAAAATTGTGTGATCGAACCATAAAATTAAATCGGCGAGTTCAAGAATAGAGTGCGGAATTGTCGTTATCCGAACGGTTCTATAGCCAAATCTTACATGATGCATGAATACGTGACGTTTATGAACTAGTACGTTGACCAAGGTTCTTCTTTGAACGATATACAAGTGAATGAGATTCCACTTTGGCACATTTATGTTTTGTCCGACATTGATATTCCATGAAGATTTGTGGGGCATGGACGTCTCATGTCGGACAAAACTACGAGGAAACACAAAAGTATGCCAGTTTACAATTTTGATTTGACCTATTTTCTATACAAAGAACCCTCGCTTATTGTAATTCTAATTCACACATAAAGAATATTAATAATGTATAGATGGATACTGAACTTTTTTGTTATTGTTTGTGTTAAATTTCTGAAAATTCACATGATACTCAGTTAAGAGCTTGTATTATTTTGCAATAAAGAAATTCTGATGATGCCTAGCTCGTCGTTAGAGCCAACCAGATAACCAATGAGCAAAGGTCGAAGAAGATGGGGTTTTTGAAATAATTTATTTTAAAACACAAATTTGCCCTAAGAAAAATAAAGGGTGCAAAACTTCCCTTAATAATGATATAAGCCACACCTTTTATTTCAATGACCAAATATGAATCAGAACCTTTGTAGTGTTTTGTCCGAAGTAACAAAAAATATGTAAGAACTACAATATAGAGCATCCCATCTCGATCTCATCCCTGCAGATGAGCTGCCCATTCCTAAATGAAAGACTTGATCAACTCTGTGCTCACTTTCAACCCAAAATTCTGAACGGATAGTGAATGTGTACGATTCTCCAACTCCAACCACATACATAAAAACGGTGAAAGCCTTCATTTATTTGATTCAATCAATTCCCGGTATTCTCTTTTCATTTTCACCCCTGCCAGAGTCCTGCACAAATCACTACCTCATCACTTACACTGTATATGCTTCTTTTCCAATCTTCAATATGTAAAGGGAGCACCAAATTATGATTCTCAAGGTTGATATATCAAGAATTGGGTTCAAGAATGTACACTTGTTAAAGTACCCGTGTAGAAATAACTAATTCATACAAGGTCATTGCTGATATTCCACGCATAACACACTTTCTAAAATCAAACTTATTTTCCTACATCGATTGTAAGGAAGCATTACATTTATTTTGGAAATGAAGGACTAATGTTTAGCATTGAAAATGTGTTGAAAGTTTATAATAACTAGCAGCTACAAGATTGAAAACCCATTAATATAAAATAAAAAAATGCACACAAGGCTATAATGCATCAAAAAGAAGAACAGCTGACCTTATCATTTCTTTATCTTTGAAGAATTGCACACAAGGTGTGCCCATGATCCCTGCAGCCTCTGCTATTTCTGGATCTTCCTCAATATCAATTTCAATGAAATGAAGAATTTGGCCATATTCATCTACCACCTACAAAGAGAGACAAACTTAGTGCTTGGAGGGGTTTGTCGTTGTGGTTAGACATGCAACAAAATTGAGAAAAAAAAGTACTGAATTTTTGACGACGTAGGATCAATTGGAGTTCATAAATACATGTTCTAGTCCCGACACCACCTAGACATTCGAGCCATATTCCTCATGTGATAAATAACTCAAAAGAAAACTAAACAGAAAGTTTGATGTTGGTATTATAGATTTAATCTCAATATGCAAGAGGTATAATAATGATGAAAAGAAATAACTGAAACAGTGTTGCACTAGTGATTCACTAACACACGTCTAATAAAGCCACTTGCGTCCAAATAAAGTTGTTAAGTGTATGTTTTATCCATGATACCTTGCTTAAAATGGGCTTCAGCGTCCTACAAGGACCACACTTTGATGCCGTATACAGTACACAAAGAAGCTTTGTACTTTCATGGTACAATTTCCTAAGAGCATACTGGAAGAGGGAAAATAAAATCACAAGGTAAGAACAATAAGTTTGGTAAGACAATGAGTGACACGAGCACCCTATATAATTCAATGTATCACTGATGATAAACAGAAACATACCTGACCCTTGTGCTTTGTGAGCACATTGTCAAAACTTTCTTCTTTGTCCCTACCTGCTAGTTCCGTCTTACCTCCCTCAGCTTTTGGCTGTTAATCATAGATAAAGATATATGTGTTAGCTCAGTAAAGTTATGGATCATCGGGCAAGAATTAATTCTATATACGTAGTGAAGGCCTGTGAACTCACAGGACTGGAAATATATTTTCTGAAGGTATACAATTACATGAATGGGTATGAGCTATCATTCTTTGTACTGGGTTGTATATCATTTAATCGAAAGTATTAAATTACAGCACACTGACTTATAAAAACTGAAGTTTAGCATGTAGTTCAAAATACACACATTAGTGCATATATAAGCATCATGTGCCTGAATTTGTAGTGCATAGCTGTGAAGGCAAATATAAATGATTTCTCACTGTCAACTCAAGTGAAGGAAGGACATTCGAGAAAAATTAGAACTCAAGCCAATCAGGAGCACTGGTTACCTGATGAAATTCAACAAGAAGATTATTGCTGGCAAGATATCTCTCAACAGATAGAGCAGCTGCACATCCTGATCCAGCTGCAGTTACAGCCTGCCTCCATTCATGATCCTGTATAACAAAACGATTATTGCCGATAAAAAAACAAAATGAGGTACGAGAACAGAAAATTGCAAAATGATAATATGATCTACGATAAATGGTTTAATAAGATTCAGAAAGAAGATTTGATTTACTTCACATAACTTTAAATCACCGTGTACACATATTGACGTTAATGTTCTTCCTAACCTAAGTGAGAAATAAATAACAATATACATATTTTCTATATGCTCTGTTCCACTTGAGAGCACGAAGTTCAATCTCTAGAATGCCCGGGATTTGTTTGGAAACTTGCAAGGGAACTATATTTTATCTAAAGAGGATATCCTTTACGTGAAATGATATCATCTAATCTGATAATGTCTCGGCATCTCCTCACATGATGTATGGTTCTTCAGCTAGTAACCAGAAACTGAGACATTATCAGATTAGATGATATCATTTCATGTCTCGATATATAAATTATTTGGGTAAGTGAAGATTTATCCTTATTCACCTAAAGGATATGACAAATTATGGGGTTGTTATGCATTTTCTTCTAATACTGCATATACTATTTCAAGATTTCAGGCAATCGGGAAATGAGATGTAGATTCTGATGATATACATTCACAAGACACGTGTATTCCTATATCCCCAGGACAAGCTTGCCTAGGAGCTGCCATGGTGACAACTGACACTCATCCTTGTCAAGGCATATGGTTTTTATTTTAAGAAGGCTGATCTCATTCTCAAGTGATCCTCCCCTAACTAAAAATGTACTGTCATGCTGATATTTCATACTTCAACTGTAATCGTAGCTTTGAACAGTAATCCCCTTATAGATTTCAAGGAAGGAACCAGCCACTTGAACCTTTTTGTATAAATTTGTAAGTAACCTGAGTGGTTCAAGAAAGCATCTTACAAAAATTTACCTGTACATCTCCAGCCGCAAAAACGCCGGCAACAGAAGTTTTTGCATGGCCATACTTGACTGAAATGTAGCCCGAGCTGTCAAGTTCAACCTGATGTTTCAACAACTGACTATTTGGAGAATGCCCTATTCCATAAAATAAGCCTCTTGCTTCAAGGACCGAGTCAACTTCAGTATTAACATTTCTAAGCAATATGCCAGACACTTGGCCATTGTCATCACTGGTGACATCCACAACCTCCACATTGAAGTGCACAGTCACGTTTGGGTTGCTGAAAACTCTGAAACATTTTTCATAATCATCCTGTTAAAGAAACATTCAAGGAGTTGAAAACTTGATTTGATGCATTCAAACAGTGGATATGACTTCAATCATATAAACATGATTTATACGAATTCATTGCAATCCAGAGCAGTGACCTAATACATCATATTCCAATACATGTTGACATATGCATATACATAATTCATATGCAAATACATGTTGTAGATATCAGCTCTCATAGATAGGCTTTCCCCTGTGATACAATTTGAAGACTACAATTGTAACAGAAATGTTTGCTGGGTACAGCCAGAATACATGGGTAGGACAAAAGAGCAAAAACAAAGAGAAACAAAAGGAAACAATAGTTTGGATAATGGGTGGTCAGCTCCTTAAGAATTGATAAAACTTTATAATGAATCACTACTGAAGTGCATCTACGAACATATATGACTGCGGGCACCCATAAATTTCAAAGAAGATGAAAAGGCAAAATCTGTAAGAGAACGATAAAAGGCTACCATGCACACTTCACTTGACAGGCTTAAGGGGAAGAAAGAATCTATTCGCTGTAGATGTGAATAACAAACACAAGATTCATCTCCAACTCACCTATCTTGCATTGCTTTGGATGCCCTTAGTTGGTTTCCACGTACTAGTAAATTTACATGATTAGCATATTTTGTGAGATACAATGCTTCCTCTGTAGCAGTATCACCTCCTCCAACAACAGCAAGTATTTGTCCTCTAAAAAGTGGAGACGCTCCATCGCAGATTGCACAAGCACTAATCCCTCTGCTCCAAAATTCATCTTCACGGGGTAGCTTAAGCCTTTTTGCAGCAGCTCCTGTTGCCAGAATAACACTATGACACTTTACCTGAAATGTTAATCAAGAAAATCAAATACCTTGCATTATAGCTAACCAAAAGGCAAACACAAATTAACCCTGATGAAAGTTGGCATTAAAATGCAACCAGGAGATGTAGCCAAGAAAATAAACATTGAGAAAACAGAAGGCAACAAGTAAATGGAAGATTTTGTTATCTCAGTAAGCAATATACGAAGTGTTTGGCCGCCCACCTTACTAAAAACTATTCCTAAGAAGGTATAGTTTCAATTGGTATTGATTCATGTGGTAACAAGATTATCTTTGGCTGGCATTAGTGGACTGTAAATACCATTAAAATTTATGTGAAAATGTGCTGCAGTATGGCATCTTACCTCTCTCTCACCACTTCGTATGGTAAAAGGATTTCTCTTCACATCAACAAATTCCACATCTTCTTGGTATAGCTCCGCTCCCCAGCGCTCAGCTTGACTACGCATCCTGGTAAATGGAAACATCAACGGAAATGGAAAAGAAGGCATAGTTCATGCTCGAATGAGAGCATGAGACCAAGCCCAAAGGTTCCAAACAAGGGTTGTTCTCCTAATGTAATTACCGTTCCATCAAATCAGGACCAGTTATTCCATCGGGGAAACCAGGGAAGTTCTCCACTTCAGATGTAGTCATTAATTGTCCACCTGGAACACCGCTAGCTTGAAACCCCTCAAATACTACAGGCTTTAGATTCGCACGAGCTGCATAAATTGCTGCTGTATATCCCGCTGGCCCTGAACCGATTATTACCAAATTCTCCACTCGGTCTGTACTCACTGCAATGCAAATATTCATTGTCTTGAAACTCCATACATACATGTATTATTATAAGAATTAAACAGCACTCAATTTCATTTCCCTAATTGAGTCCAACATGCCCATCATGTCACCTTGCGCCGAGGTAGCAACTACTCTAAAAACCCATTTTCGAGTGTACCATGAAACAGACAAGACAAAAACCCTAGAAGTTGCAACTAATATACCAACATATCCATACGAACACACACGTCCTTCAGTAATTGAAACTAATATGCCACTAAAAACACAGAAAATTAAAAGGCAACATTGGCCCAATATGCGAATTCCACCATACATCCTCCAACAACCAACACACATTACACTTAATGTAAGAAATTGAAAATAAAACCAAAAGGGTTCATGAATCAAGCATTTCTAGATACACATGGAGCTTCAAGACTAACAAATCCAAGAGATTCGAAAAAAGCCTCACAAGAGGGAGCGGCGAGAGGTTGAGTGGCGACATAGGCTTTAACCGGAGAAAGAGAGACGCGGAGGGGTCGTGGAGATCGGCCCAAATCCAGACGCTGGTGAGTCTTGGAGAAGACGAAACGATTGCGAGGAACAGTAAGGGTTTGGGGAGAAGAAGCAGTAGCCATGGATCGGAGGTAGGTAGGTGGCTATTGCGTTGCGTTGAGCGCCAACTTTCAGACCAGTTTTATTTTTAACTCTTCTTCTACGCTCAACTCTACTTTAGTATCATGTCCAAACCAATGAGGTAGCTCCACGTCGGGTCAAATTATATTTGTTGACGCGTAGCTGTGAGTCAGAGACCGTTGATTTTGAGATCTTGCACCCAACTTTCAATTATGGGTTTGATCTAACTTTCAGTTTTCAATTATGGGTAGAAACTAGAAACCCAGCCCGATTTATCAATGTATGTTACAAATATGAGAGAGATCTGTTGGTGAATCAACTACTAATTGTTGTTTCCACTTTTATAATTGTGCATTATATGGGTCTGAAAATCACAACCCGATGTGATATCGGGCGGGCCTCGGGTGAGAAATGGGCACCTGCGAAGTGACCCGACAACCCGAGTCCCATTGTAAAAGGGATCAACCCCAACATTATATCATAGCCCCAAGTCCCAACCCACAACAAATGGAAACCCAACTCGTGGGTTTTGAAATTTGGTCTAGCACGGAAGCTTATCAACGTTAGAAACGTTTTATAAGATTTGATAATTGATATTTTGGGCTTAATGTGAATAATTGTATTGAAATATATCTTTTAATTCTTAATTTTTGTATGCGAGGTTTCATTTATCTGGTATTCGATAAAAGGAAGTTGGGCAGGGTAATGGGTCTGGTCTCATGGACCCGATTATGGTTGGGTTAGGTCTAATAGTGGTCGGGTCTACCCGACCCAACACGATGAACACCCCTGGTAGCAGGTATTTTTTAAAGTAAAAAGACGAAAATGCTCTTGATTCAAACTTCAAATTTTCAAAATCATGCCACTCAGGTGTGTTTGAGATTTTGGGTACCGGAGAAGCTTTGCCGACGCCGGGTTCGACCTCCTTTGCTGGCGAAACCAGTTGGAGCCATCAGAGGTCAAATCCAGCGCCGACAAAACTTCTCCAGTACCCAAAAATTCATTATATAAAATCTTACGATAAACATAGTATTTACAAAACTAAAATACCACACTACTATATTTTACCATAGCCCTAATTTAAATTTCTATCCGATTATCCGAAATTTATTCTCCAACCGTATAAAATCAAATGATATTTTAACTACAAATATTAATTATTACTGATGGTACATATAGACTAACTTAAACTAAATTAATAGATAAATAGCTTTCTCTTGTACCGAAGTTGGTACATGTTCAAAAAACAAAATCATATCATTGACACCATTTTCAGAGATGGCTCCAAATTTTATGTATTTTCACTTAATCATGTACAAATGGTCGGTTAACCGTAATCACTCAAATATCTAAAAACCAATCCGCATTTGGCGTTTTTTGCATAATGGAAATCATAACTACATCCACATTTACAATCATTGGTAATTATAATCCGCTCGATTTTTCGGTCGGTTTGCGGTTTTCACCGCACCAACCGTAAGCAATGAGCTTCTCATGTAGACCATTTTTGGGACCACTTTCAATCTCAAATAGATCAAGCCCAAATGGATATGTTATAATTTTCTACTGAAAAACAGTTAAAATGTTGAACACGTGATTTTAAATTCTTTTTATTGGCCAAAAAATCGTTAAGGAGTAATCAAAGAGGGCTAGGAGCTCTCAAATTTGGTCACAACCTAATGATAAAAAAACGCATTAACATAAATGATTGTTCACAATATAGAGGTAAAATAATTCGATGTTAGAAAAAGATGAAAAAATGAGAAAAGAAAGGTAATGAGGGGAGGAAAATGTGGGATTGAAGTTATGAGCCGCGTCGGTAAGATGAAGTCACACGTGGTTCTGATTTTGTGGTTAACCGGTGGTTCAAACACTATAAAACCTCAATCAGACCAAATTATACCGATTTTCTTCAAATTAAAACTTCAACCACACCAATTAGCCATGGTTCATCAACCACAGTGCACGGTTCGGTCTGTTTTGCGGTTGGTGCGATTTCTCAGTTAATTATGAGCACCCCTACACAATGGTTTTAGACACCAAATTTTATAAAATACCAAATTTGCACAAATATATATATATAGGGGTACACTCGGCTATAAACCTATATCGAACGTCCAAACGTTCAGACCATGTAGAACCGTCTGATCTGAGACGCGCGTTGTCTCAGCGTGCGACACGTGGCAGGGTCCATCGTGTTCTACATCATTGCACTACATGTTCTACATGACTTCAATTTTGCACGGGTCCA
>JAYMTP010007420.1:0-11015 GCA_036897365.1 Geranium brycei | reverse complement strand
CCGGTTCCACACTTTATCCATTCAATCTTGTAAGGCGTAGGATGCGGTTCAGCTTTTAGGTTGAGTGTCTTGACTGATGCTTTAGAGACCACATTCTCGCTGCTACCATTATCAATAATTATTTTACACACCTTGTTCTTTAAGGTGCACGGAATTCGGAAAATTTTGTGTCGTTGAGAGTTGTCTGGACTTTTGGGTGCTAGCAAAAGACGTTGCACTATATACGCTACTTCTTCCCCTTTGTCCCCTTCTTCAAATTTAGCATTGGCACCCACGTCTTCTTCTTGTGAATGTTCTTCGTTATCTATCTCATCTTCTGCCAAGTTTATCGTGTGTCGGGGTTTGGTACAAGTGTTCGAGAAGTGTTCAGGTTGGCCACAACGAAAACACTTTCCAAGGTTTGGTCGGGCATAAATGCAGTTTGTTCCGTCGGTTGATTTCGACCCTTATAGTTTGGCATACTTGAAGTTGTAACTTCTTTTTGAGCTTGTGTTGAAATCTGAGGGCCCTGAATACTTTTGTGGCTATCATCTCGACTAGTTGAGCCTGTTCACCTCTTAGATTGGCAAGTATCATATCGTCTAAAGTTACTTGATGTGCGAAGGAAAACCCGATTTATTTGGGCCTCTACTTTTATTACTAGGTTGATTGCCTCACTCAGAGTCCATACTCTTTTAAGAGCCAATTTGTCTTGGACAGCTAAGTTCATGCCCCCAATATATCGAGCAATTAATTGGTCTTCTGTTTCTTGTAAGTTAACTCGAGCATTTAATCGGTAGAATTCCTCTGTGTACTCGTTCACTACATGATTTGACTGACGACAGTTTTAGTACTGCTAATACAAGAATTGTTCATAGTCTGGGGGAAGAAAACGTTGATGTAATAGTTTCTTCATCTTGTGTCAAGTGTAGATGCATTGCTTGCCTTGTCGGCACCGATTGTTTTGAAATCCACCAAACAGAAGCTCCTCATTTTAATTTGTAAGCAACTAGCTTCACTTTTGGTCTTCCAGATAATCAAAAAATTCTCAACGTTATGAATTCATTCAAGAAAGTCTTCGACATGTAAGCGTCTGTCAAAAGTTGGCAAATTCATCTTCATCTTGAATTCAGGGTTATTTTCCATCTGTTACTACCCTGAACATCAACCTGAAAATTACTTTTTCCTCGGATGAAGCATCCCATTCATGTTGTTTCCATTGAGGAGTATTCTTTCGATATTGTCAGCGAACATGTGAAAGTTCACTTATAATGCTGACGTTTGCCGTAGCTTGAACTTTGTGTTGGATGTCGTCTTGTTGTTCAAGTACACCGTGCTTCCCCTGTTCGATGAATTGTAGTTGACGAATCACAATTTTATTTATTGTGTCGAGGCATGGTCGAATGTGTTCCTCAGAGCCATTGTCATTCTCCTTTTTCCATCACGTTATCCATTCTATACACAAATTGTGAATGCATCAATTTTGTAAGTACATGCGTCATATTACGATTTGATTCTTCAATGTTGTCGAGTCGTTGCTCAATTTGTCCAATCCTTCGTTCGTTGTCGGCAGTTTGGGCTCTATTTGTGCCATCATTAGTCATCACGTCCAGTCAAATTCGGGCTCTGATACCACTTTGGTACAGCATAAGGGTGTTTCGAAACGAATCAAAAATAAAACTCTAATTTTAGGGTGAAAACGGAATTAATCCAAGTAACTCAAATTGATAATAATGATTCTTGTGATATTCTCTTCACAAGTTAAGACTTAGATATAACTAATTTTTCAAAACTAACTATAACTAGTAAAGCTAAATCCAAAGAACTAACCAATCAAAACTAATTATAATGAGAAAATATAAAATAATAGGAAACCTAACATAATGCTAATTAGGGGATAATCCTACATCATGTGTTTAGAGAGATGACATACAAACATTGAGAAAAGAGGTTTATATCGTGAGTGGAAAATTGGGTATGGGAGGCTTGGGAGGGAAGAGGGTCTCATCGAGAGAGATGTATAGTGCGTTTAAAGATTATAATAGCGCAAGGAGTGTCCATATATTACTTGAACTTGTCTTTTTTTATATAACGTAAATGACACCGTTTAAAATGAATTCAAAAGACCGATTTTTTAGTTTAATAAAATAAACTATCATTAAAAAATTACATGTACATATAAAAATAGGGTCATGATCTTGCGCGAACTAGGAGGTCTTGTGCGAATCTGTTAGAGCCGTGTTTCTATTATTATATCATGTATTTCCATTATTAAGTCATGTATTTCCATTATTATGTCATGTATTTCCATAACAGTGTTTTCATTATTATGACATGTATTTCCATAACATTATTATTGCAGACCAAAAAAACAACTTTTTTTTCCTTTCAATCCCTCGTATCACCCCTCCCCTCGACAAGTAACACTTTCCCTTCTAAGTTATAGAAAAATACACGTCCCACTCGTTACATTTGGATGGTTCTCACGAGTTCTCACACAACTTTTAGTTCTCAATTGAATGTATCCCCATAAAAATATATGTTTAATTATTTCTTTTTTAGAGATATTTATGTTATCTTGAAATTTTCAAATATCACATGGCATTCACATCACGTGACCTTTTTCTGATCTGATAAAATTTGGCAACCTATGAAATGAAATGAAAAGTGGATAATCCATGATAAAATTTTACAATAATGTAATATACAAGCACTCCTTGCAAAAGTGGGACACATCAAGTTTTTCAGATTCTCCCAACTTTGAATAGAGGAAGGTTTTGATAGTCCTGTATACAGGGACTTCCACATTCTTCAAGAGAGTGAATATACTGCTCAAAGGACCTGAACTGCCTAAACAATTTACTTTTCCTCTTGGAAAAGCGAAGTAAGCACAAGAGGGCTGCAAATTCAAAATTGCAATTGACTCAAAAAATAGTATTTGTACAAACCAAGGTATAAATAACCAAATATATAATATATATACCTGAAAAACTCATCAAGTAAGTAGCATCAATATATGAATTACAAATGGCTACAGCTATGTTTCCCTTCCTCCCGTCTGCTCCTTCACCTTGTACTGTATCTCCTCTTCCTCCTATGATTAATAATTAACAGTGCTCAGCTGACCATAATCTTCCTCTTCCATCCATTGCCTTTCTCTCTCTGCTCTTCTTCTATGTATTAACAGTAAATAAACTATGTAGCTGTGGCGCTCATTGCTCAGTCTCAACCATCTCCAGTCGAACTTGAACAGCCCACCAGCATCCCCCTGGTTCTCAGCTTTAAAGCCGAAAGTCTGTTGCTGAGCGAATTGAGAAAGCATAATGTGGTGATAAGGGAGTGAGTTACAATGAACCTGTTTCGCCCTCGTCGTCGTCAAGTACGATATCTGCAGGGTCTCCAATCCACGGCCTCCCTTCCCTCCATTGAAACTTAATTCTTAGCTTCCCGTTTGCATCAACCCCTACCACCTGCCCCTTGCTTGTATGGGTCTCCATTCCCCAACCCCATCGTGGTGTTACCAACCCTTCCCTAATCCTCACTTTGTCCCCCACTTTGAATGCCCTCACCCTCTCCATTTCAAATCCCTTGCAAAGCCACAGCTTCTCTGCGAAGCAGAATGCCACCCACAGCTCCCCGTCTTCCATCCTATGCACCACCCCGATGCTTGAATGATTCACCTCCCCCCACTGGTAGGTTGGGGTTGAAATTGCCGGCTTTACCCTGACCCAGTCTCCAATCTGAAGCTCCTCTTCCTCTACCAACTCCACTTCTGACGGATCCAGCATCCATGACTTTGAACCAGCCGGTGTGTATATCCTCAATTTTCCATCTGCGTCGATTGCTGCTATGGTTCCAATACTTGAGTGGCTGTGACCTGACCACGCAAACCTCGGCTGCTTCACAGAAAATTTAACCCTAACTTTCTGTCCGACCACTAGCCTAGCCACTCCTTCGAGATGGGAAGTAGGGCCCACCCATTTTTCTTGCTCCCCACAGAAGCCAACAAAAATGTTCCCATCCCATGTGTCTCCTTCATACCCTATCCCTTGTACAACACCAATGCTTCCCAGCCCGATGGATTTCCAATTGCTTGCTTTCTCTCCCAGTCTTACCCACGCTCCCACTTCAAACATGTGCTCTATCTCCAGATCTGCAGGATCTCCTTTCCACAACCCTGGCAAACCAAAGAAAGCAACCCTAACTTCTCCATCAGCATGAACACTGGTTATCACACCACGTGAATCAGACCGCGCCCCTCGCCAGCCCCACCGTGGCTCAGTCATTCCATTTCGGAACCGAACATGCTGCCCAACTTTGAAGCTTGGAATCTTCTCAACGTCTGTATAATGAGTCATTGACCTCCCTTTACGAAAACAACAAGCTAACTCCAGATAACCAGTATCCTGTATGCTATGCACAACGGCTAAACTTTCTTTTGCAATACCGCTCCAGTTATAGTTTGGTAGGCTCGGCTTGGAACGTACCCAATCACCAACTTCAAATCCAGAAAGGCGCTCTGCATCTCCAGGAGACACTTTCCACAAACTATGTCTTCCAGCCACTTTTACCTGCATACACAGAATGGAAATGAGAAAGATCTAGACACTGTTAGTGAAGTGTGCTTCACTTTTTTGAAAAATATTTCCAGCATTGTGCACATTCAAAAGAACGCATGCATACTTACATTCAAATTATATTGTTCTCCCTCAAAATAATAACAGAAATTGGTGACAAACAAGCCTACTTACATTCAAAGTTCCATCCATATCAATTCTCGAGATTTTTCCAACAGTAGCTGGAGTTTCATTTGACCATCCAAGTTTTGGCTGAGTAACAGAAGGCATCATATGAATCTCCTGACCCACTTCATAAGGAGGTACTTTCTCCACATCCGTAACAGAGCAAGAAAAAGGCTTGCTTCTGAAACAAAATGCTATACCCATATCACCATCCTCCTCCAAACTATGGATTAACCCTATACTGTTCCGTGTAATGTCCTCCCAACCATATTTTGGTGATGATACTGAAGCTTTTACTCGAACCCAATCCCAAACCTGTTCATGGTTAAGAAATGATTCAGCAAAGAGTTAACACAGATAGTTCACAGTTAACACATACACAAAGGTAGTATATTCAAATACTACCTTAAAATCCTCCACTTTTTCCATGTCAGACGGATCAGCCTGCCATGGAATTGGTCGGTTTGGTATTTCAATGATCAGGAGTCCATCATTCTCTATCTCACTGATTCTCCCTACGCTATGATGGGTCTCACCACCCCAAGCATACCTGGGTTCTGCAACTGATCGCTTAACACATACCCGGTCACCAATCTGAAAATTAAAAAAAAAAGTTAGTTGAAGAAAACGGAAAATGAAGAAAATGAATATGGGCGGGATGATTTTATCCACATAAGCAAAAAGCCACAGCTTCTCCATTACCCTGAAAGGGGCAACAGGCTCGACCTCTTCTGGTTCACAATGCCATGGATTTGGAAGATAGCTTAATTCCAACAACAAACTACTGTCAGGTCTGACACAATACACAATGCCTACACTCCCAGGAGTTACTGATCCTAACCCATGCTTAGCTGTTGTCAGAGTCGGGCGTATACGAACCCAATCCCCAACCTTGAACTCCTCAACTCTTTCCATTTCTGCAGGATCAGCTTTCCATCCTCTGGATGCACCAGGGAATCCGACACGGAGGATTCCATCATCATCTACACATAGAACAGTTCCAATGCTATCACGTGATTGACCACGCCAGCCAAACCTGACAGTAGAACAAGAAAAATTTATCAATATTTTAATAAACTACTTCACAGAAATGCAGCTATGAGGCACAGTATTCAAAGCTATATAACAAAGGGTTTACCACATACACATTAGCAAGGATTACAGGTCAGGCCGCATGCGCTGATAAATAATGTTGTTCAATTTAGTAAATAAAAAATTTAACACAAAATATAAACATGTTAAGATATTTACCAAAAGAAGGCTAACAACACATACATTATACATAGTAGACAAGGTAAAAGAATAGTCAGTGATCTCAAAGGCAAACTTCCGAAACATACCCCAAAAATGAACCTCCCGGATCTAAGTCAATTAGATAGAAAGTTAATTTCAATCATCCCACTCTATTCTACAGTAATGAAAAAGATCTAGATCTCATTAATTATTTCTTGTATACATGTCTGTTACTTATTTGCAGCAACACTTTCAAAAGGCATAAATAATGTGCTGCCTAAGTTTACAGGAGTCTTTCCCTGCTGGTTCATGTTGTACAGTATAAGGTTGTTGCTGCTTGAAAAAATATAGCAAAGAAAATTATGATATAGTGTCCAGCAGTAACACAGATCATCAAATCTACATTACAAATGATATAGCAGCAATCCAAAATCAAACCTTGGTTCTTTGATATCTGGTTTAAGTTGAACATGTTGTCCCCTGTCCAATGGAATAAGTTTTATAACATCTTTTGCAGCTATCCGAGCCTCTCCAGAACAAAAGGAAACAATGAGATTGTCTTTGTCTGGCACACTTTGCACAAAGCCAACACTTTTCTGCTTAGCACCTTGCCACCCATATGTGGGAGTCGTGATACTTCTTTTAAATTTCACCCAGTCTCCCACTTCAAATCTAAGCATCATTACATGCATGTTAGTCAACAAAACACATGTACTTAACTAAGCAAATAACTTTCCAAACGTGTTGCTCCTTACATTGTAGGAGACAAATGAACTCCTCTACTCATGAGTGCCTCCATCAGATCTTCAGAGATCCACGCTCGAGGAAGAGCTTCCAAAAAGTCACGTAATGTCCTTCCACTGCCACCCAACAAAAATATATATAAATATTATAACATAAGATGACCCAACACTGCACTTGGAGCTCTAGAATCAGAATTAGCACATGAGTAACCCTAGATATCAAAAGAAAATAGCACTTAAAATGACACATTTATAGAACATTCAGCTAAAACACATGTGGAGGCAGAGACTCTAGCTTGTACTTACCTGTGGTTTCTGACTTCAACAGCAGCATCTGAATTCCTAAGCATGACAATGAGCCAATCAAGATTTTCACGTATCATTTTTGCAGCATCTGCTGCTATATGGAAGGCATTGCCTCCTTCATCATCCTGATGGTGATTAGAAAAGACATTGTCATTAAGAAGAATGCCGAAGGAAGAATTTTGCTTCTAGTAAGCAGCAAAATGAAAGGGAAAACAAAGTACACAATCATCGTGTTACTGTCAGTTTCACTAAAAATCAGATTCAGATTATGACACACATGTCAATATGGAAAAACAAAAGTGTGGGGAGGAAATTGTAAGCAACTTACATTTATATGGTAGAAATATAGACTTATATTTAGTCAATTTAAGAAGTTAGAAAGCATATAAAAGATATATTTGGGCAACTAATTATGAACTCCTGCAGAAAAGCTACAAAGAAAAGCCTTACTTGAAGAACTTTCTAAATAATCAGGAAGCTTTCATTACACACGTTATATGTGCCAAAAATTTAGCAATTTGTACTCTCTCTAACAAGAATGCCAACTCAAAGTAATATCGTCACCAAGGCACTTACCATAGCCAGGCATTTCGACCCCGCAAAACCTAAAAACTTCATGTACTCAACATAACATAACATTGCAACCTAAGGCTCAATACCAACACACTACATCAAATGGAAGGTAAATATGTGTCACTAACCCTCTGCCATATTTCCAAGAGCTTCTTCATGTTTTAAATTATATTAGGACTGATTGAAGCAGATAATTTTGTCATGGGGAGAATATTTTATAGTCCGCAGGTGGTCCAGTGATTAAGTTGATCAATTTTATATCATTGTTAGCATTAGTTAAATGGTAATTAAAATAATTATGAAACCTCAATGTGAACGAAGCAACTTCACCTATACAAGAGATTAACTAGGCATCTAAGCATGGTATAAGGTAAATAATCATCATATAATGGTTTTGAAGTACAAGCCCAATAAATAGATTTGAGAATGAGAAAAACCTGTAAATTATAATCTGCACCAGCAGATAAAAGCAACCCAACACATGATTTTGCCCCTCTGGCCAATGCTACATGAAGTGGTATTGTATTGTGCACATTCCGGATATTTACATCAATTCCAGCATCAAGAATAATCTATTCGAAGAGATACAGATAAAAATGAATTGTGAAAAATTAGAAAAGGCAATAGATCTCATGTTGTTAACCCAACAAATGCACGTAAGGATGAGTTATTACTTGACGAGAAATTTATCGTCAGTTCCCATAGCTATCCAGCTTACCTTGACCAATTCAACATCATTAGCCATAGCAGCAGTGTGCAAAGCAGTTCGCCCATGCTGGGCATCTTGAGCAGTTGGATCTGCTCCAGCAGCAAGCAGTATCTGCACTAGTTGTCTACCCTCTACAAGCAACATTTGAAACAAGTCAAATGATTTGTTATTGAAGCGAACAAAAGGAATCAACCATGAAAACTAAGTGGCAAACATGATTGAAGTAAAATAAAGGTATAAAAATGAAATGCATGAATTGAGTATTAGCTTTATCCATATAGACAAAGAATAGAACAAAGAGATGATAGGCAAGGAAAAGAGAGAAGCCTCCTATAGGTACAGTGATGACGGTGTTAATCGTAATCTTACATTCTTTAACAATTGTGTCCACAACATGCATACATTCTTATTTAACTCAAAAAAATTCTGGAAGAGCGATCAGAAGATAAAAAAGAATGTACTGAACTGCAGCATAGAACTGCTAATTACAATGTCACACTGAAGAATGAGTGGACTCTAATGTTTACCACATTGCTACCATTTCCTGATATGTTCTGATAAATAATAGATGCCAAAACTATCCTGAAGAGAAAAGAGCTTCTGAATAGCATTTTTCTCTCACAAGAAAGAACACACAGAAATGCTCTGCAGCTATAAGCTCCAGAAAGTTGCAGCTAAGACTCACCAATCATTAGAACTCAAAGTTGAAGTGCTTTCGCTTGCCTATCCACTTTATTGATGATTACATTGAATACTATGCATAAAATAATATCAGTATATGGGCTCCTAAGCAACTATGGTTTTTATATTGCTGAATTGCCATAAACTAAAAAAGAGGTAACTAACTGGCACCATAAATAACACGGAACTTGGTTTTAAAGTTACCAATAAAACTAGCCACCAGTTCAATTCAATAATTGCCACTACTATAGAGTATACATGCCTGCATGATTCAAGCATTACCAGTCTCGTGATCTTTCTTTAGCGCAGCTGCCATGCATAACCCAGTGCCACTTGGACTTGGTATATCAATAGCATCTGCAATCTCTTCCTGTGATGCAAGTTCGACCCACCTTTTGACAACAGCCACATTCCATGTTGCAACAGACAAGTGCAATGGCCTGTTGCATTGTTAAAATAATTAAAAGGGTGTGATCTAGAAAGTCATATACTAAGTTACACTGCATTCACATAGAATGGAGAAATTTCAAATTGATTAATTCAACTCAACACATTCCTCAATCAATGCAGATGCATCATGCAACTTTCCTTTAACTTTGCAGTTCAGGCAGAAAATGATTTTTCTAGGATAGCTACAACAGAAATATAAAAATAATATAATCGTAACTCATTTTTAATTACTATTTACAAATTAAATATCCCGTATATGGTATACTCATGTTTACAGACAAAAAAATTCAAAACCAAAACTTAACGTAAGGTCAAATCAATGCAGAAATATTAGCCTCCAGAATGTGGGAGCTGGCATTTTCATAAGAAAATAATGGGTAGAGCTGCCATTGTTATGAGTATAGAGCAGTGTGTCACTGCTTTAAGATAAACCTCAAATATTACTTTGGACGAACATGTCTTCCACATTCATTCATTTGAGGTTGCACAACTTCCAAGGTGATCCCCTAGCACAATTTTAGAAATCCTGTCTACCCTGGAGAACTTAAGAGTAACAGGTTGCATAGGTCTCCAAATTTGTTATATCCTTTCAATGTCAGCAAAAAATTAAAACAACTGATTATTCTGTAGTAATTTCATGATTTTATTTTATACAGAAGAAAAATATGAGAATCCAATTAAAATATCAATCTAGAAGTGGTATTTACAACATAACACTTCTATATCCTTTTCCTGGTACAGAGGCTAAACTAAAATTAGCTCCTTAACAAGAGCTAACACATGCCGATGTAGAAACACATATTAGGATGCCAAATATGTCACATGTATGTGCTCTGTTGGCTAATACTTGTTTGCTCTGACCTTAATGCAAAAAAAAAGAGAGAGCTAGATGTTGCATATTTGAACAAGCTCCACAGGAAGTCCCCAATAAGTTGAATCAGCAATTAGGTTGTGAAAAACTATAGGCTTAACTTGTAAAGACACTTTGTACAACTTAAAAGAGGCCATAGATCAAAGTTGCAAGGTTATGGCAACAAAGAAAGGTAAACTTAAGAGGACATTCCCTCTTTTAACATTTATTTATATTTTATCCTCACTATGATATTTATATGGCAAACCAAAAAATAAATCATACTTACGTCAGATTTTTTGAATTTTGAACAATCATTGATCTGCACCCTCCATTTTCCAATAATACAAGAGCACAGTCCGTGTATTTCTTGGAAATGGCTCTGTGCAGGACAGTTTCACCTTCGTCATCCACTGCATTGGGATCAGCTCCGGCCAACAGCAGCTCCTGATATTATATAAATTAAAATCAAAAGTGGAATCTTAGAGAAACAGGAAAAGGAAACTCATCCAACCAGCCAAATACATACACGCATGCAATCAGGCTGACCAAAGCCCTCCCTCAACCTAGATCTGACATTAGCACCTCTTTTGATGAGAGCACAAACACATTCAGAGGATCCAGCAGCTAAAGCAAAAACAAGGGGAGGATCTCCATCTTTGTCAAGAACATCCACATTAGACTCTTTATACTCCAAAATAGCCTCAACAAGTTCAGCACTACCACGTCTACATGCCAGATGGAGAGCT
>JAYMTP010007419.1:0-11015 GCA_036897365.1 Geranium brycei | reverse complement strand
GCAAAAGTTGCATAGTACAGAATAGTGATCAGAAATTTCTCCTAAATTTTAAAAGTGGTGCAAGTAGGTATAATAACTTGTAATTAACCCTTATTTATATGTTTAAGAAATTAATATCAATATTTAGTATTATAAATGATAGATAAATAAATAAATAAGTAATTAGTAAATTATTAATTATAACTTTAATAAATTTAGAAACAGTATTTTTTATACATTCTAAATTGTATCAATAATTATTAAACACTAATAATTCTTAAATATTAAACTAATCAATAAATCATTCATTAGAGCATTTTGTGAACCTTTAACCGTTCAGGGGTATTTTGGACTTTCTATATGCACGGTTAATTAATAAATTATTAACTAAGAAGTTTTTGTGAGTTTTTTTAACAGTTTATGAAAAATTAACTCCATAAGGAAAGGTGAAAAAAAAAGAAACATCTTAAAGTGTAATTACTTTAACTCTTGTATGTCATTTACAAACTGAGGGTAGTAAAGTGTAATTAACCCTTTGGTTAAGGACCGTCAAAAGATATATTTTAGGGGCTGCCTCCTCAAGGCAGGCAGCTACAACGCATTGGGCAAACAATACCAAACATGGTCAAAGCGAAAATGGTAGATGTCAATGATATTCCTCTAGAAATGAAAGCAAAGCAATATGGTAACTAGTCATTATATAATCAGGTAATAAATCAAAGATGGTCAGTTTACAAATAGAGATACATTATCACCTCACCACTCACTTCGATTACGACCATCATCAATCTGTGGTGTGGTCTATACACTTCCTCCTCCTGGTGCAGCCGATGCTCCATTTGTGCTTTGCTTAGCCACGTATATTTGCTTCATCTTTGCAGGCGGCAAGGACTGATTCCTTCCCACCCTCCGATGGGACCATTCGCCACCTCTCTGATAATTATAATCGGATTGTGTTCGATATCCAGATTTAGCATTCTCAACAACTTCTGTCTTCTTTCCACTGTCTCTCATGGTGCTCACAGATGAGCTCTTGGTTATACTCAGCCCAGCATTACAAGGGTCTACTACTAACCCTTTTTCCTCGGGTAATTTGGTCACATTGGCATTAGCTGGCGAATGGAAATTATGGCTGCTTTCAGATGATGTAGATGGCCGTGGCTCGGGGAACATGTTGGATGTTACTGATTGTTCAACAGGTCCACGGCTGAACTGGGGAGGAAGGGCACCCTCAGCTTGCTGCTGCATCGGCATTGATAGAGGAACATGATGAACATGTGATAAAGGAACATGCGACCAACACCCCATGTCAGGAGACGACTGCAGATAACAGTTTTAACCACAACGTCAGCTGAAAGAGATACTAGAAAATAAACCAGAGTTATCTGGTACACAAATGAAATATTTGGAGACGTTAACCTCCTCCAAAAGAGACTTTTGAGGTTTTCGCACACAACATATAGATGACCTTTTCTTTCAGAATTAGATTGAATTATATGTAATAATTAAAAGCTCTGAATCCAATACACGGTTATATTATTTACCTGGAAAGGAGATACGTCAAACATGGCCAAAGGCGGAGCCATTGTTAAGAGCGGTGACCCAGAAGCAAGATGCTGAATTGGAGGCATGTTGGCAGCCCTGTTCATGTCTCCTTCACCGACACTCATAGCGGAAGAAGTGGGGTTGTGCTTCCAGTCAGATTGCTTTCCAGATGGCATGTAGGTTGTGCCCATGAAACTCAAGCCAACTTGACCATACTGCCCAACAGGAGCGAAATGGTTATACACAACCATGTGAGGAGGGCCTTGAACCCCTCCAGGTGGACTGATGAAAGGCCCAGCAAATCCTGCTGGGGGACCATAGAATGAATCTACACCAGAATGACATTGTTGCCAGGTCCCAAGTGGCCCCGAAATAGATGTATTATTCTTCTGGGACTGAGAGTGGTTAGAAGCTGATTCATCATGCGGTCCAAAAGCAAAGATAGGACCTCCCAACATAGGATTCATCTCGTAAAATGGAAAAGGAGATGGCAGGCCTCCAGGGAAATGTGAAAGCATCTGGCCTGAAGAATTCTGAGGACTTGGTAAAGGAGGCCACAAGGGAATTGGTTGCATCTCCACAGAAAGGTCCGCAGGAAGTGCAACACTTAGAGACTCTTCAGGCCTTGATTGACTAGCCAAATGCTTATCATCAGCAGCAGCTGCCAAGGATATAAATAAAATAAATCATGACCATAGAAACTAACTACACGATAAGAATATAAGCAACTAAAAAAAGAAAAAAAATCAATATCTGCTGGCCTATTATCCATCTCAGCATGCACAAAATTTTTGGGGTTTGGAATTGAGACTGAGGAGGTACCAGTCCCATTCCCTACAATCTCATCACCACTAATGGCTGCAACAGCAACAACAGAAGCAGCTGCTTTAGATTCACAATCTTCTACATGCCCACAAGATTCGTTTGGATGTTTTTCTTTATCAAAGAGACTGCAACCATTCTCAGCTGCAGAAACATTGTTGGAGACATGCAAATCCTGGTGACATGGACCACGAGGGCCAATCATTTGTGAAGCAGAATGGCCACTAGAGATAGGTATTGTTGGAGATGTAACTGCACCTGAAAAAGACGGGGGAAATCCTTACAAAAGCACCAGCTAAAAATTCTAAAAATACAATTTAGCAAAATGGATGTCTCTAGGCTACTCTGGTGCCTAGACAAATGAATATGTCTAGAAATACATTTTAGTAAAACTGGACATTTCTAGGAAAGTATCAACTCACCAAACTGAATTTTCTCCCCAGCAAGCAGGGAATTAATTGGGCTACCTGCCGAGGAAAATGATTTATCCCTTGCAAGGATGGATGGTGATGGAAAGGTGGGCTCACTAGATGAGCTAGTATGGTCTCCAACAGAAACACGTGAATCAAACTTGTCGGGTTTCATAGCCTCATCAAGCTGGGTCTGAGTTAGGGCCATAACCTACAAAATATAAAAAACCAGTATTAAATTCTTAATGGGCATATATGGTCCTCTTCTCTTAGACCTTTTGACCATGAGTAACAAATATGATGCCAAAATGCAGTCTCTATACTTCAGATCATCATACTCAAAATTCATTTTTTTTGGAGGTAGTTGCATACAGAATTAAATGACCACAGTGCATAGGAAATTCCTCAGAAAAATAAAGTCCAAAGCCAGCCAAATATCAACTAGGGCCGACTAAAATTCATAATTAAAATAAATCCCATTGATATAAATTAATGAGTACCTGTTTGAAAAAAGAGATTTTAAATTCTGAACAGAACACTGATAATGTAACATCATTAACATTCTATATAGAATCCGGAATCCATTAATTTGAAGACATTAATTATCCAAGCCCCTCCGCAATGACAAAACTGAACACGAGAAAAGAGAGACAGCAGACTCAATACACATTATTTTACAGCAATTTCAATCGACATACATAAAACACACATTATGAGACATTTTAAGAAATTAGAGAGAAATGTATTGTATACCTGAAGATTATTCAATGAACTACCCCAAGAGCCCAGAGATGTTTGAAGATTATCTGAAATCTTATTTTTGCCGTCAAGTATTACACCTGGTACAGAGTTCTGATCACCAGTTACTGCAGGAAGTGGGCTTTGCTGGAGAGACCTGTACCAGCACAAATCAGATTTGCACGTTTATACGTGTACATCCTTTTTTATTGGAAATGAATATAATAAAAAGCAAAAAAGGGTTCCCAGCAAGGGATTTTAGCAATATGAAAATTCTTTAGGAGTACATACTTGCTTGACTGGGATCTTAAATCTGGTTGGGAATCACTTTTTGAGGCAGGAGTACCAATTGGTGCTAGTGGTTGGGATACTACGGCGGATTTCAATCCAGCAGATGCTCCGGTGTTTCCCAAACCAAGTCTGTCGGAGGCAACAAACTCCGAGCCAATGTTTTTTGCTGCTCCACCCATTGATGTAGATATTTTGTTTAAGTTGCTAGGGTAAACTACACTGTGTGAACTTGAACGAGGTTGTCGTGGCAGCTGACATAACAGTAATCAAATAAACTAAATCATTTCATTGAACATGACAAAGAAACTAATAGAAAAGAGCACATTAGAATTGAACTGCACTAAAACCTTTGTCGCTCGAGACTTCGCCTTAATATCCTTCTCTCTCTGTTCCCTTCGATCATTTAGCATTTGCCTCTTTGACCTAACTTCAATGAAATCATCTTCATCACTAGGGGCTTCTATGCCAGGCTGCTCGAAAACACGCACAACTCCACTTTGTAATGGAACCTCAACATCTTCCTCAGGGAGAATATTCCTTTTGTGATTTACCTTCAGTAAGTGATGCATATTCCGACTCTTGGACAATGATTCTTTTCCTGCTTCCTTTCCAGGTCTGATTTCAGAATGAATATGCCTTGAAATAACTGGAGTGGAGCTGAAGCTATCTGATTCCAAAGTCTGTTTTGATGCTTCACAAGTAGGTGCACTAACCTTTGAAGAACCCCTCCGTGATATTCCAGTACCTCGACTGAACTTTGATTGGTCATCCAGTCCAACACGTTCCCGTACGCGAAACTCGGTCCGATGAACATTTCGATGCAGTCTTCTATGAAACCTACCAGTGTCCAGATGTGAAGCATCTGCAGCTGGAAATGATGATACAGAGCTGGAACCTTTAACTGCAAAAATATACTTTTTCCCTCTGCTGCCAGATACTGGCCTATGCACTTTTGACTGATTTGAATCTTTCTCTTTGGAGACCAATGGAATTGGTGCTGCTTTAGTTTCAGGATGACCATCTGATGCTCCTGAACTAGAAAAGGATTTGCATTTCCCAACTGACTCCAGTTGGCCAACTTGCCTACTTGACTCAAGTGTCTTGTTGTTATCACCAGTCTGAGAACCCTCTGATTGACCCTGTGGAATCATAATGAGATTTTCTGTGCTCCGTGGTGGAACTGATTTTAGCTCTTGTGACATGCTCCCTCGAGATCTATTCAAGGGACTTGTAACAATGCTTGGCTGGTCATCCATTGAAAATGAACGAGAGCTATTGTTCATAACATTATGAGCAGATATGTCCTGCCCAGGTGGAATAGCCAAGGTCCCTTGGTTCTGATTCATTGACATGTTGGGATGAAGTAAAGGCATTGATTTAGAATTTATTGGCAGTAGTCCCTGAGAAATAGGAGTGTACTCCAACTGGCCAAATTGGAAGAGAGGAGGTTGTGATGATGGGTGCAAGTGGGAAAGGGATGAGCCAACCTGGGGATACAGATCAAGAGGCATCTGTATAGAACCAATCTGTATTGCTGGAACTGGAGATGGTATCAGAGATGGACCAGAAAACAGCCCAAACTGGAGTTTAATGGGTACCTCAGCCTTACTTGAGGCTGCAGACCCTGTTGATGACGTGACTACCTGACCGGATGAAGAACAAGAGGCCATAGCAGCAGTATGTTGAGCAACAAGACCTCTACTACCAGAAGCATCAACATCATTAGATATTTCAGAGGTTGCTGAAAACTGAGGGGCGTTGTTGGGCTGAATAACCAACTCTTGCATTTTCTTCTCAGTTTCCTGGAGTATTACAGAAGAGCTATCAATAGTCACTGGGGGTATTACATCCACCAGTTTAATGCTTTGGTCATCACCCTGCCCCCGATCTAAAGATCCTTGTTCTTCTCGAGAAGAAACCTGCTGTTTCCCAAATGTGCTTACTTCATTCCTTGAGCTGCATTCAAATTCATCGCTGGGAATCACAACTTCAACACCTTCATCAAAGCCTAGGACCACATTATTCTCTATGATTTCAGTTGAGACTTTCTCCTCAAAATGGATAGCTTCAAAATCATGGATCAGGGCAATATTCACGTCATTTCCTTCATGCACATCATCTTCTTCCTCATACCCATCTTCATCTTCATCATATTCTACTTGCTCTTGTAAATGTCCATTGTTATCAACAGTCCATTCTTCATCATATCCAGATGTCATACTTTCTTTTCCAGATCTAGTACGTAAAACAACTGATTCTTTCCCTGACTGAGATAAGTCCTTGTTTTGTTGAGCAACTGATGACATAGTGGACTCTATAGACTCTTCTAAATCATCATGAGAAAGATGATTTGGTGTACTAGGGGGGCTGGATACACAAAGTGAGGATTGTGAATCACACCCTGGGATTGATCTCCTATCCAGTTTTTGCTCCCCACTCCCATAACTATTATTTTGCTCCACATTTAATATGCCAGACCTTTCAAGATTTCCCTGATGACCACCAGCATATCCTGTCTTCAAGATAGGTTCACTTTGTGCTACATGATTGTACGGCTCAGCATCCACAAAAGTTGACGAATCAGGGCGCTCCACATTACTTCTATTATTTCTGTGCAAAGAAACCAGTGACGGAGGAGGAAGAACACGAGGTTGCCTCATGACATACCTTGACCTCGCAGAGGAATAAACCCCATCAGCATTTGAACTCGGATGCACACCTTCAGGATAATGAGAATAAGGATTCCCACGCCAATGACCATGTCCCCATCCAACATCACCAAATCTTTCGGCAAGGTTCTCTGGAAAACTGTCATACTCAGAACTTCCACCATAATGATCTACATCCCCAGAAAGGTTCCACCTCTGTCCATTTATATGTGCAGAATCATTCATGTGCTGCTCTGGAACTCCATCTTTCAGCTGAGTCCTAGAAGATATGAAACTGGGTCCTCCGTGGACTTCTTTTTTAGATAAGGATCTCCCACAAACAGATGCATCTTGCCTTGGACTACAGTGATCACTTTCCTGATCCTGTGGAAAGATGTTTGAGCTGTTTCCTTGTTCAAATAAATCCTTTCTCCATGAATTAAAATGTTTCTCTCTGTCCATATAGGTAGAAGAACCATCTCGGGCAAAATAAGACCTAGACTCGATGTCAAAAGGCCTGTTCAGACTAGAGGAATCATAAGGTGCTGATGTTGTGAGCCTCTCCACCATTCGTTCACCATCTTCCCAATCACTCATATCTGCAATCCTTGAGACATCTTTCTCACTCATCATTCGTGACATATTCTCCTCTGCGGTAGCTGAAGAATTACCCCCGGTGTGTGTTGATTCCACCTTCCTTTTTGACATTTTTTCCTCTAATTCCAGAAGCTTCTGCTTAGCAGCCTGTTTCCTCCTCTCTTCTTCAATAAAAATCCTTTGTTTCTCTTCTTCTCTAGCTATCCTCAGTTCTTCAGCTTTACGAGTGGCTTCCAATTGTTCTTGTTCTGCTCTCCATGCAGCTTCTCTGGCTTCATCCTCCAGCCGTCTCTGCCGTTCTTCCTGTTCCCTAGCCAGACGGGCTCTGTCTTCCTCCTCTCTACGAACGAGCTCTAAACCTCTTTCTTGTTCTTCAGTGATTCGCTGCCGTTCCTCTTCTTGCATCCTTTGAACTCTCTCAAGTTCAGCCTCAAAAGATTCCCTTGCAGGATCATGAAAATCAGTCTGTATAACTATATCTTTTTTCCTCTTAACTAAGCCAGCAATACCCCCAGAGAAGGGATCCCGTCCATCAAAACCTGTAGCCCCAAAATCTTTCATAAAGGGATCCTCTAGGTAAGATTTTTCACCCTTTGAGATGATACGTTTCTCCCGGGAAAAGTTCAGTATGGGATCATTTATGAGGAGCCCTTGACCACCTGAAGAAAATGAGGATTTGGATGCTGAGCTATTCTGGAATTCATCACCTCTGTATCTATTGAATTGATCATTCCCATACCGCTCTCGTGTATTACCCTCAGGCCTTCGGGTACTATATGTGCCCATAGCGTTATCCCAGGCTTTCCTACCTCCCCGACCATACCCCACATCCCTCCTTCCAAAATTTTCGAGAGTATTAGCTTGGGAAGTTGATGGGATGTAATTATTGTCCTTGCTTGTATCTCTGACCAGAATAGATGGCTTTGCATCAACAATGCTTCTGGCATTCCTAACCTCTTGTGCAACAAATCCAATTTTGGAGAGGGTGGAACCTCCCCCTTCACTACTCGGTAATGTAACATCATCTCTTGCAGCTTTGTCATTATACTGACCGTGCTTGTCATAAATATTATTAGCAGGCTTGTGAGGTAAAACACTAACCCTGGGAACATCAAATGATGTATCCCAATAAGCTTCGCTCCGGGAAAACCCATTGTCTCTTCCACGCTCTTTTAAACCATGACCCGTGTCACGTTCATCATCACCCCAATCAGATCTTGGGTTCAACTGAACTAACGGTAATGGATATTCCTGCTTCCACGAATTGTCTGAAATGTGAGTAGTCAAATTACTTTGACCACCTTTCTCATTCAACCCATTGCCAACATTTTGGCTAGACAATTGCATTTGAGGACGCATACCAACAAATGGGCTTGAATTAGAAGCATTACTTTGCTCATTAGGGAAATCCCTGGAATTCGTTTGCTTCTGTTTCAGAGTTAAACTATCCTTTTGTTTATGTGGGCTTGTAGGCATGGAAGGCAATGCAGCACGGAGAGAAGGAAAATCTTCTCCCCTCAGCACACTAAGTTTCTCTAGTGAGGGAGGATACACACGAGCTGCAGCAGAAACTGACAGCCCACCTCCACCTGAACAAGCTGAAGGTGGCATATACATGCTACTGTCTCTGTTCACTACATCAACACTCCGCAAACTCTGATCCATACCATCAGCTGAGCAATCACTTGGCATCCCCTCTTTTGCTTGCAAAGAAGCTGTGCCCGGCTTCGTCCACCCCATACCAGAAGAGCTGGGCCTTGACCTACTTCCCGAAACTCCTCCGCCAGCAGACCCGCCACTGGATCCCAATGAATCAAACCTCTCGTGCTCCTTCCGCAAGGAAGGAAGATTCAAGGGGGGTGGAACTGCAAGCTTCGGCCCAGGGTTGTGAGAACTGCGAGGCCTCGAAAGGACCACCATTCCTCCACTGCCCCCTCCGCTGTGACTGCCAGGTCGGGTTCGATTAGATCCATATGAGTTTGAATGATGATGAGGATTAGAGTGCCCATATGACTTGTTCAGATTCACAGACACATATTTGGTCCCATTTGCGGGATTGGCCATGTCCCGCCCAAAACCTTACTTGTATGGAAAATTCAATTGATCCCCGCCAACGCATCAAAAAACCCAAACCTTATCCCTCCTCTTCGCAGCAGAAAAAAAATAATTATTTTAATAGGTTCCCCACAGAAAATTGAAGGTCAGAACCTGTAAACCTTGATAAGGAAATTTAAATAAACAGCGGTAACAACTTTATTAGTGACGGTTCAGTTATGCATACATATACAATCCAAAAACTGAATTAAATTTCAAGATTTTAAATTGCTTTGTGATTTGAAATGGTAATTGTGTTTGCAAGAGTCCAAGTACAGACCGATAAGACAGTGTAGGCTAAGAAGCTCACCTCCGGAGCCGTACTATACAGGACGGCAGAGATTTTGCAATAGGCAAACGAATAAATGGCCGTCAGATCTGTTCTACCAACTCTTAACCTGAGGAGAGGGATGGCAGCAAATAAAATCACACATGAAATAAATAAGAGATGGCCTCTATAACTTTGTGCTAAAATAGTCAAATTAAGCAAACATTATGCACTAAACCACGTGTATATTTCATTTACCTAAGCAATTGATCAAATTTTATGGCATGACACTGGATAAGGTGCATTTAAACAACCCCTATGTGAGTAATCCAGAATGTAAACCATACTATAGACATTTACCCACTTGAAACAGTATTCATACGACTAAAGGTAGGTACTATGACTCGATAAACCAAAATAAGTTAGTCATCCATTCCAATGAATAGCAAACATATCTATCTAGACCAACTTACAGGTGCAAGTTGTTTGTAGGATGATAATTTAATGAAAGCATCAACCCAAAAAAAGGGTAAATATATACCGACAATAGGCCCATTTGTAAGTTCCTTTAGTCACTTTGTTGCCTCGAATTCCTAAGTCTTGAAATGTAATTCAGGGGAATCGTTTGGCTTGCCCATCTAAAGCTAGAAACCGTTATGCATTTTAAGTTGGACTGGACTAGGCATGAGTTGAAACAGATCTCAAGCTGTGCATATGAGTACTTCTGGATAACCTATGGCCAGTAACTGATAAAGCCAGGGAATGTGTTTATAGCAGAATTGATAAATATATTAAAGGGTATGAATTGAACGAACAGTGGTGAAAATTACGTCAAAAGATACGATCATGTAGACGAATCAGAAAAGGCGAATGCCAAAGAGAACAGCATAAGAAATTAATCCCTGTGAGTTTTTCGTGAATAGAAAAGGAGGAGATTTCGTGCGCGTAGAAAAGAAAATCCCAAGATCAACATTCAGCAGATATACAACCACAAACGGTCAAATTAATTTGATTTTTCGTTAAATGAAACAAAATTTCTTTGTGATTTCTCGGCAACCAAACAGAGAAACGGAAGATATGAGAAGGAAGCGAGCAGCTTACGGATGGTGGTAGTGATGGGAGGCGGTGAAGAGCGCCGGAGGGTTGGTTCTCAGAGAAGCGCCAAAGGGAGGAGGAGATCGTGAGAGTGAAGGACGAGGGTTAGGCTTGTTTGCTTTGCGAGCTTTGAGAAATTTACAGTTTTGTCCTTAACCATGTTTTGTAGCAAAATATATCCATCCTAAAATGTGCTGAGTTCATCTATGTTTCAATTTTGAGACAATTACATACATAATTATTAAGAAAATTCCACATAAATACCTTTAGATTTTTAGAAGTCTTACTTACCTTCCCGAAATATAAATGCTAATTGTGAGTTCTCTTAAGTTTATTAAACTCCCAATTAGCCAAACTCCGTTAACTTTTTTTAAAAGTTTTGTTAACTTTTTTAGAAATGATGAAAATGACCCTATATTTAAAAAATTATTGAAACTTTCAAATGACATAACTCTCTCATACGAGCTCCATTTCGGGCTCATAGTATATCAAATCGAAGAGAATCGAAAGATCAACGACTTTGAAAAA
>JAYMTP010007418.1:0-11015 GCA_036897365.1 Geranium brycei | reverse complement strand
CTCATAATTGAAATAGCTTCGCCTGAGCCTCTTACGGGCATGATTCTGAGTCCATATGCAAAAGTTATGACTATTTGAAGGAGAGATGCTTTTTTGGGCTTATTTATTCGATTTCTCATGTCCATTCTTACATTTATTCATCTCTGACCGGCCCATAAAATTCTCAAATACTCGCCCCTCATCATTTGCCAAACTTGTTTCGAGTTAGTAGGTTATGGTCCACGTACATATTTCGTAATTTGAAAATTTCGATAATCTAATACATTCGTAAACTAGTGTTAGAATATCACATATAAAAACATGAATCTGTTTATCACCATAATAATGATAAATACTTTTATTTGTAACTTCAACTTTTAAATAGGTTGGGTTTTGAATAAATTATTAAAGCTTTTTCAATGATTAATCTAAGCTTGAACCTTTACAAACTTAACACCCAATCTATCATTTTACGTATAAAATGTCTCAAATGATAATTATACTATTACTCTAGTAATAGATAAATTAATTAAATTTGGGGAAAACAACTAGTAAATATTCTTCTTCATCACTATTTGCATTTCTCTTCACAAGTCACCTCTACAGAATGATCCATAAACTGTAAAAGCTATAGAAACTAATGAAGATCTAATAATTATTGAAGCAAAATTCCTTTTAGTTATGTTTGTCAATAATTAATTTTAACCCGATAAGCTCAGTCAAACAAAGAACAAAAGAAATGGAAAAAAAATTATTTCAATAAAAAAGGAGCAAAGAATTAAATGCAAAAAATGATTGTCAAGAGTGGGATTTGAACCCACGCCCTTTCGGACCAGTACCTGAAACTGGCGCCTTAGACCAACTCGGCCATCTTGACTTGTTGTCATGTCTGAATTTATAATTTATATAATCTAACTGATTTGGTTTTAAACTGGTTCGGTTTCTTGGTTCCATCTTGTTGGAACCGATTACTTTTTTTTTCAATTTATGCTCCATTTGTAGGCCGAACTGAATGAAATTTATAGTCAAAAACTTTCAATTTACAATCATACAAAATACTAATGAAGGCCGGGCGTTAAGATTTAATTGTTAAAAACCAGATCAAAATATAAACTGCGAACAAATAATATATTATGAGTTTACATTCTTTAATTTACATAACGATACAAATCGGTCTGATTCTTATTAGTTAACCGACAATTTTAAATTTTAAGAACTAAAACCAACCTGAAATTAAACGGCTCTATGAAATTGAGAACCAAAACCGAATCAGATTAAAATTTGAATGACCCATGTGATCTTAACATGATTTTTTTTTTGTGAAACTCCTGTGATCATCATTAAGTTACCTAAATTCCTAGTAAGTTCGCATGGTTTTGTCAGTCTCGATTGTTAGCTCGTGGCAAGAAAATTCTCTTGTCGCTGGTCCAATAAATCCAAGGAAAAGTGGTTGGGTTAGATGTCTATTTTCAAGTCATCGTAGACTAATATTCTATACATAGTCAGTGTGAAAATGAGAAAATCAAACTGTTGGCCCTGTTCGGCTTCTCTAAATCTTAAATGGTTGGTGACTAGAATTCGAATATAGAATTGTGATTGTTCAACACTTATTGATCGAATTCGAGTTTAAATGCTTAAGATTTCATAAACTTGTGAGTTCACTAATTTAATTATATATAGAGAGGAGAAATCAAGTGCGAAATAGCGTAGAAATACGAATCGTCCGAACTGGTGTAAATAGAGTGTGGAATGGTAAAAATACGGTGTTCACTTCACATAATATGGAACCCGACCTCCTCGTTACACCTCTCTCACAACAGAGTTCACTTATAGGGTATAGTATGGAACTCGACCCTCTCGTTACGGTCGGGGATCTCGTAACCCATACCCCCTTATTACAGTCGGGGACCCTCATATCAGCTGGGGACCTCGTTATATATTTCCCACAAGGTTGACGCACACATGAATACAGTATGGTCTAAACCCGATACATATGGTGGAAACAAATTGTGAAATGTTAGGAACAGATCAGACACGGTAGAAACGCGAAATGAACGTGGTGTAAAGTTTCAGTCACATGTCGCGTGCTGATATAGAGGAGCGACTCCCAGCCAGTTCAAACGTTTCATATTTTTACCCTTGTCTGCACTGGAATGTATCGCTATATATATATATATATATATTTTTTTTTTTTTCTTCCGGAGATTGGATTTTGAGACTTATTCTAGTTAGTCCAAATCAATAAAAAAATAACCAAACTTTGATGTTTTGAACTCAATTAAGCTCAATTACAAAACGAGATATTGCACACACACACAAAGAAAATAACACTTTAGTACAAGTAAATATACTTGAATTTTACACAATTATTATATATAACTATGAAATTGGTTTCAACAATACTCAAACTATTTTATTTTTACACTTTCACTAACTATGTTGTTAGGGTACCAAATTTGAAATATGCAAATATTTTTACCAGCTTAAATAAATTCTGGCCTTCCAGCTATCAGCATGAGCTTTAAGATGGATTGAGCGTGAGCTTCTAACACGGTACCATAATCTGAGCCCATGGATCGGAGAACGTCCATATTGTCCTATTCATCATAAATCTGAAAGCTCATACTTAAATAATAGTCTGAGTCTCTATCTATATACTTGGGCTTTTGACATGTGTTAATTGTTTCTTAAAAACATTATTATGCTATTATTTTTTAAATAATGACAAAATTGCCCTCCGTTGTAGTGTCACTACATTAGAAAACACTACTTACACTACATTTGAAAACACTACTTAATCAAATTAATGAGAGACTAATTACTAATTAACTGAGTACTTTTTTTTAAAGTAAAAACAAATTTTATTAATTAAAAGTACTCGGTTTTTTCTCGATTAACCGAATACTTTTAAAACACTACTTACAAATAAAAGGTTACAAGAAAATCCGAAGATGTAAATCTGTTTTTTTTTTCCTCAATTTTCCTTTACAATAATCATCATAGAATGTTTATTCTCACTAAGCAATGCCCCAATTAACCACTCCCTTCATATTGATATATAATAATTGTCCATTAAAAAGTGGAATACAATTATTATTATTATTATATGTTGCATCATCTAAGTGACTGGGTCCGATGAAGCGACGACCAAATGCACCAAGTTTAGTAATTCAAGCGCGTTTCGTTTCACTCCGTGTTCACTCAGCGTCTAGGAAGAGACAACACCTTAAATAGTACTTTCTCGGAAACACATGACAAGTCACAACCCAACACCATATATAATCGACAATGCTAATCGATCCCCAACACAAGACATGTCGAGCCCATCGAACATGAGCCACCAGGCCGTCACCAAAGATTCCCAGGAAATCGTGGCCCGCCTCATCGGGGCCATAAGGCAGGAGAACGGAGACGGCATAAGGGCAATTTCGTCTTTTCACCCAGAGTGCCTGGACGGGGCTGCCCTGTTCCAGGACACCCTCCTCCACCTCGCCCTCAAAAACAATAAGCTCGTTGCCTTCGGGGTTCTGGTGGAGGAGCTCAAGAAGCACGGCCTAGAACGCCGCGTCCTCGGGGCCAGGGATCGCGGGGGGAACACCGTCTTGCACATTGCTGTTTCTAACAGACTCGTCGAGGTGCTCTTAACTTTGATCAACTCTTTATTCAATAATAAATGTAACACGAAATTCACGTATTTTATTTTAACAGGTGGTCAAAATGTTGTTAGCGGATACGGGTACGAACATGGCTGTAAATAGTAAGAACAAGATGGGACAGACGGCTTTGGACATTTACTATGGGCTTAGATTTGAATTTGATGTGGTTGGTGAAGAAATTGAAGACATTCTTTTGGAAGCCGGAGCTCAACTTGGATGATCTATGACTAATTATGTTTGTCGGCATGTTTAGTTAAAATGTGGAGTCATTAATTGCATAGTTATCGTAATGTAGAAGTGATTTATAGTGTTCAAAGTAATTTTTTATGTGATAAATTTGATTTATGGCACTTGAAATGAGTTGGTGGTTTTGTGTTGACGGGTCACATTTTGTCTCGACCATACATATATTAATTGGACCATGACACGAATTATTGAGTTGACTTGACTTACCTGGAAAGAGTCGCCTCCTGTTTTTTTTATAAGGAGTTTCTTTATTTAAGATGAGAAACTTACTACAGTACACGAGTCACAGAATCCGGTAAATGATCCGGCTCAAACTCTCGATTAGGACTCAAGCGGGCACGAGAGTCAAAGAATCTGGTAAATGATCCGGCTCAAACTCTCGATTAGGACCCAAGCGGGCAAGAGAGGCCATTACATGAACAGCCTCATTGTCTGACATACGAATAAAAGTTACAGAGTAATTTACATTATTTACAACCAAAATAGAGCAATTTTTAATAATAAAACCAGCTCGTGAGGCGGGGAACAACCCAAACTGAAGGTGGTCGACTATAACTTCATTGTCAATCTCGAACACAGCGTGTTGAAGACCCGGGCGTAGCGCCCAGTAGATGCTTTCCCTCATAGCCAGCGCTTCTGCAAGAACTGGGCCATGCGGACATGGTTGTTGAATGCCCCGAGCTCCCAAGCATAGACCCGAATCGTTACGCCAGACAATGCCAAGGCCCGCCATCGCAGATCCGCTGTTAATTGTAAAGAATTATTTGGATACGTTGTAAATTTTCAAAAACTACTTAAAAATTATTACCCTCGTGAATTGCACTCTTCAAAAATTTAACCAAGTACAATTTTTATTTTGCACACTTAAGGTTTAAAAATGGGGTAATTACAAATAAATACTCTCATGTTTGTCCATACAAACCCTTAATGGAAGGTGTATTGTTTAGGTCAACGGAAAATCTTCTAAAATGAAAATTAATTAACAAATTATAATTGATCATGGGCCGGGCCTAGTGTGTAAAAGGCAGGAAAAAAGGCCGAAAGCCCATATTCGAACGGTATCATATGGGCCGGTCGAGCTTCAGAGAGAGAGAAGCACCGAAATGGACGCCCTGAGAGCATCGTACGGCGGCGACGCCTCGTCGGGCTCAGACTCAGATCTCGACGCCGCCGCTCCGCCGCCGCAAACCGCCGTCTCCGCCGCCAATACTTCAACTCCGGCGCAGCCACCATCCGCCGGAGCCTCCGTACCCTTGCCGCCTCCTCCTCTGTCGCTCCTCGACCCTCCCAATTCCATCGGTAAAGACACGCTCCTCTTTTCCACAAATCAGCTGCGTTTCTCACCTGATTTTAGGGTTTATGTTTCTGAATGGGTCGCAGATTTGGGAATAGCTGGGCAAGCGAGTCGAATCAGGAGCTTCCCGCATGTCGATGGCAACTACGCTTTACATGTTTATATACCAGGTTCGTTGTTTTTACTCTTTTTTGTGCTATTGTTTCTGGGATTGTTTAATTTATCATTTTACTTGAATCTAAAGGTATTGATTTACTCTTTTGAGTTGGTGGGTGTAATTTGGGGCTCTTTGGGTTACTCTCTAAGGTTAGGTATTGAACTAAAGATACTATATTTAGCAAATGTGGAATTGTTGTGGTTAATTTTTTGTTCCAGGGATTGATTTAGCCTATATTGAGTATTGACATGTGTACCAACTTTCAAATGTTCAGTTGTGATTGAAACCCTATGAGAGAGCAAACCCCGTAGGTTTGAACTTGTATCGCTAAAGTACATAACCCCGAAATTTCTGTCTTTTTTGTGTCGGTTCTGCCTCTTCATGTTTTGAGGCTGAAATTTGATGTGCATATGTTTGGATTCCCATATCAGTGATCACAATGCGGAAAGAATAAATGCCTTCTGTAGTTCATATAAATGTTCCATGATGTTTGAATTTAAGCCCTCAAGAGTAGGGTGATAATGCCATCACTGTCTTGTGTCAAACCGGGATGTAGAGATTGAAAATGGCATTTCCGACGTTGGAGGGACTTGAGAGCATTTAGTGTGGGTAACTAAACCAGTTAGATTGAGTAGACGCCGGTGAACTCCTGAATAGACTTTCAGATTCCGAACAATTAAGTGGAAAACTTATGCTTGTCGTGAAATAGAATTGTATGTCTCCTTAGATGCTCCTTTTGTGTTAGTGTTACCCCCCGAAATGAAATATGTTTTTTCAGTAGAGTTTATGATTTTGGTTTGTATCCTGCCTGCACAAGGTATAACACTTTTGTGGTTGTGACTGTCTTTATCCAAAAATGATTATCATTTGCAGTCTTCACTCTTATTGAAATTTAATTTGCATATCCTTCACCAATTGTGACATGAATTTTGGGCTCAGTGGTTCTCTAATCATGTATTCCAGTATTTATACCATTGGCGGCAAAGAAGGAATTGGGACATTATTTGAAGAAGGTCACGTCTCTCGTGCCTGGTCTTCATGTCGTAGATGTAGATCTTCCCCTTAGCGTTCTGTGCAGAGACGATCAGAAACTTGAACAGGTTGCATTGGGAAGGAAATTCCACATCAGTTTGGGAAGAACCGTCCCAATTCGAGTGCATCAGATTGACTCAGTCGTAGCAATGCTTCGCCAGAAACTCCAACTTCAGAAACGGTCAGAATGTGTTATTGAGTTATCAACCATTCACTCTAATTTTTCCTGTCCTAATTTTCTTTGCCATCTTTATAACACATTGGTTTGACTAAAAATAGGTATTGGGTTGATTTTAACAAGTGGGAGATTTTTGTCAACGATGACCATTCGCGCACCTTTCTTTCGGTAGAAGTCACATCAGGAGGATTACCCGAGGTAAGCTTTAAAGACGTTACATTAGCATTTTTCGTTAGAAGTTAAATTAACATTTTTTGCATATTACATCTTGGATGTTGGAGTGTGTATCTATATATCTGATATTAATTTGTTGCAGCTAAAAAATCAAATCCAAGTTGTTAATGGGGTTTATAAGCTTCACAATCTTCCCGAATTTTACAAGGTACAAGCTCGTCTTTATTGGTCTACTCTTTAACATTTTAAGTAAAGAACTGTGTGTTTAGTCCGCATACCCTTCCTAAAGTAACATTTCTATCCTCGAATGGTCTGCAGGATCCACGCCCACACATATCCCTGGCTTGGGCGTTGGGCGACATCAGCGATACCATGAAGAGAGTCGTTACTGAAGAAACAAAGAGATTGAATTTTGGTTTACATAAACGCCTTTTCACTGTTAAGTTCAGTGGTATTCAATGTAAGATTGGTAGTAAAACATATCAAATATGTAAATTTCCAGACGAGTAATGAAACCAATGAAATCTTCAGACAGTCTGATTTTAATAGTTGCAACATTAAGTCGACTTTGCTTGAGTTGGTCAACATATCTGGTTTGTGCAGCCTCAAACAATCCATTTTGTTCATTCTGGTTTGGTGATATCAAAACAATGTTCTATGTTTGTACATGATTTTCACTGTCATGTATGTTTTGTTTACTAAATAAGAAATGTATAATCTGAGAGAACTATTTGTAGGATTAATTGCAATTTATAGTTGTTTTTTAATTGAGATATGTAACTGTTAAATTACTGCTTCTTTTTTTTGCAAACAATGAAATTGCCCCTTGAAATTAAAATTTTTAAAAATTAAATTTCATTTTTGCCAACCCGAACCCGTCAATTCTCCTCTTCTCCGACCGGTCACCTTCAGGCTTCAGCATGCATGCAGCTCGAGAACACAAAATAAGAAAAAAGTTCCAAAAATTACACCGGAGAAATACTTTTTCGTTAAAATTTTGTCGAAAATAAATATCGAATGGTAGGCCAGGGAAAAGTTAAAAACTTGAGCTCGAGTAGAAACAAATATTTTCAATTTTCAATTGTAGGGGATTAATTTATCATTTTAGGGAAAAACATTCATTTTGAATCTATAGTTTATTGAGTCTCACATCGGAAGATGACAATGAATAGGAGTCATGAAGAGGATATAAATATGAAGCCATTGAAACAGTAGAACATACTTACCTGGACGGGTCAATGGACGATCAAAAAGGTCCATTGGCTAGGCTTGTGACCTCCATTGCACAACGGAGGGGCGCTAGCCTAAGGTCTACCCAAGTTGGTGGAGCCTGCGTTGTAATTTGTGTCAGCTGGGGCCTGCGTTCGCGCGGCCCCTCCACCAATCTACAGTTCCAAAGTTTTAACATAATCACAGGTTATTTGCTTTTGGTGATTTACAAAAAGATGAATAAGGAACTAAAATAGTTTACAGGCTATTAGAGAGTTAGATCAATTTGAAAAAAGTATGCTCGAGTGGAGTTTGTTCGAGCTCAGCTTGATTCGTTTATTTTTTTATTAATAAATATTAAACGAGCAGGTTTGTGAGCTTTTATGAGCATAGACAGATAGATAGGTTGGGCACGCATTCGGCTCGAGCTCGATTATAACGAGTACGAGTCGAATATTTGACTAGTCAAACTCGTTAAAGGCTCAGTTCATTTACACCCTAATTGCACGCAGGGATGACAATGAGACGGATTTAGTAAACTCCATCCCTTTCTGTTGGATTAGAAAACAGTATCCCCGTCGGATTAAAGATTTTTGCATCTCTAGTAATGGCTACAAGGCGGATTTTGCCATCCCTGACTGCAAGGGAAGAACATTGCAGCCAAGCATATTTTAAGCTCAAGCTGCAAAGACACACAGTCAACCATATGGTATTCTGAAGAGTGCATCAAATTTAAAAGATTACTGATACTTCTTGTTTCTCAGCTATGTCAAAAACTTGAAAATTTCCTTTAAAAGAGCACAGCACAACAGTGACAGATCAAAACACGCCTCAACAATTTTCTTTTTTATAACTGATAAATGACAATAATCAATCCTCCAACAATTTCCCAATGGAAAAATAATCAATGCCTGAAAATGTCAAAGACTACTACAGAAAACAAATGTTGGAAGGGAGCCAAGAACAAATTCAGGACCTGTCTTCCAGCCGATGACAGAGAGATACAACATAAAAGAAAATCAAAAAGTCACTACGCTTCCCATCCCCTCAAGAGGGTGGCGCGGGCCACACGGTTCACCCCGAGCGTGAAGGCGCCCATCCGGAGATCACAGTGGTGCGTCTGGCACATACCCTTGATGTTATGGAAAGCGCGAGTCATGTACTTCCGGAGCTCCATGTTCACCTTCTCTTCCTCCCACATAAACCCTTGAATGTTCTGCAATATCAAGACACGCGTTTTTAATGAATACATAAGAATATAGTTTTTATGCCACGTTGTTGAGATTTTGAATGTATAACATGTTTTTTTTCCGCTCAATCTCTTACCTGAACCCACTCAAAGTAGCTTACAGTTACACCTCCAGAGTTTGCATATATATCAGGAAGAATCACAACTCCTTTTTTGGATAAGATCTGCAGGAAAAAGAAAATACCTTGTTGAGTCAATAATGAAAGAAACTTGCTGCTAAATTTCATATATAATACAAAGGCGGACTGACCTCATCTGCTTCGGGGTCAGTGGGATGGTTCGCTGCCTCGATTATGAACTTGGCTCTGATGCTGTCAGCATTGTCTCTTCAAAGAGAAATTATAGAGCAGTCAGATTTCACTAAATCAGAGACAACTATTTCTCGTTACAAGCCAATGTGACATAAAAATAAGCCAACTATAAATACCAAAACTGCAAAACATATCATCAGAAGGCAAAACAGATCATATTGGCTTATAGTACATGGAAAAACTGGATTGGTTTATTGTAAATATAAAAAAAGAAAAATAACTGCACTTAATTTCAACAAGCAACGTAAATGACTGAATATCATTATGTGTCTTCTTGATGGACACACAAGAAATTCAGTGTGTACTTTTTCTTTGGTAAACATAAAAATGGTTAATTCAGACCATTCCTTACCCCTACAATGTTAACATGGCACAAAATGGTCCTCTGAAGCTACAGGGGTTCTTTTAATCTAGCCTCCCAAGTCAAGTTGGCGTGCCTCTAGAATTTTGTATGACTGAGCAATGAATTTATCGTGATAACTTATCTTCAATTGAAAGGGAGGGCTATTCATCACAGAATTTTCAGATCATGCACATTAAGTAGTACACCAGAATGATGCAACAATATCATTCCTCACTGAATTGTGTCTCAACTACCCAACCTGCCAGTTCACGTGGAATGAAATGTGGTCCCATGCCTAATAATTTGTGAGACAATGCCGCTAAGTTCACAGTTCATGCAATCACTCAAAAGATACTCAAGGGAAATTGATAGTGTCATTAACACGATGTAGCATGACATGAAACAAAAAATATTATAGTAAGAAAAGGGAAATACTTGTTCAGGACGCCACCCAAAGCACATGGAATCAGAACATCACACTCATGAACTAGCAGTTCATTCGGATCCATAGAATCTCCACCTTGAAAATTTGTTAGACTGCCCGTATCTTCTTTATGTTTAATCAACTCATTTATATCGATACCATTTGGATTTCTAACTGCACCAGTGACATCGCTGACTGCAATCACCTTGCCGCCTCTCTCATGAATAAGCTTCGCTGCCCATGACCCCACATTTCCAAAACCCTGTTCATTTGTCTTGCTTTTAGTAAGAGAAAAAACTTTTGAGCAACGACCTTTACAGAGAAGAGAATTAATGACGCATTTACCTGAATGACAAAAGTTAAGCCTTCAATTGATTTCCCGTGTTCAGCAAGTAACGCCTCCGTTGCAAAGACAACACCTCGCCCTGTTGCGAAATTATTCTCAGATACTTACAATAGGCTTCCCAGTAACTATCGCTGGCGAGTGTGTTGGGGAGATCCGGGCCTTACTTAGGAGGAGTACCCAAGGAAAACCCATATACACATTAGAGCCCACCTTTGACCCAAAAGACTAGCCTATTGGGTCTAGGGTCTAATGTATATATAAACTTTCTTTATACCTTGTAATCTTCCGATGTGGGATTTTGAACTCACATGTGTACATAACAATCTATTTGTTGAAGTTAATCACGTGTGTATATTTCTTTTGTTTTTAATGTGTTGCTTGTGTAATAAGTTTGGGACTTGGACTTCTTCAGTCCAT
>JAYMTP010007417.1:0-11016 GCA_036897365.1 Geranium brycei | reverse complement strand
GATCAATCCTCGTTGATCGATTCATGATTGGGCTCCATTGATTCATTCTAATTGTATTTTTTGTATTTGTGTTCGTTTAATAAATGTGTTGATTTTCTCTCAAAAAATATATATGTGCTGATTTTCTCTATTTCTTTTAATAATAAATGTGGTTTACTCATTTTAATAGTAAATTGTTTTGAACCAAAACATGCATAAAAAGATGTATTGATAAAATACAGAATCCAGAATATGATGTTCACAGATTGAAAATCACATTACACTACCACAACGCAGAAACTCCATAACGCAATTGAAAATCCATGATCACATTCAATTTCAAGAACCCAACTATGAACTATGCAGCCTGAAAAAACAAATTTAGCTGTCAAATATTCAAGATAACATGTCATCCTGCAAGAATTCTCCGATTAAGACGACTGGGGTCGGGGCAGCACAAGTAGACGGCTTCTGGAAGAAAGTTCTTCCACAAAAGAATCTGTCAGCTGACCAACTCGGCTAGTCTTGAAGAAAGGTAGGATAGAATGTTGAGCATTTACATAGCGGTCGTGTCATTTTGATGTCAGAATGAGGCCGAGCTGGTTCTGCGGATCTGCGCCTTTGGCTCGGGAGGTGGTGCAGATGGCAACACTTCCTCTATTTCCTGAGACAACAATTTTGTAAGCAAAAATGAGAATTTTAAATTATAAAACTCCATCAACTTAACGTAATGCATACACATTTTAAGATTGACTCAACTTTCCATCACTAACACGAAGAATATCTGTTTCAGTGTATTCCACATGACATCAGTAAGACATTGAATAACAAAAGATTGCAAAATTATTATATAACTTTGTTGCAATGGGCTCCAAGTGGCACGGCTAGGAAATCCAATAAACAAGAGAATTCATATTATGCAGTGTAAGTGAATTTGAACATTCATGGAACATTTTGATATGTAGTTTAAGGCATTTCCTTTTATCAAATTTGAGTTTTGCATCACAGCAAATTCTTCAACATGAAGAAGGAAACCGTGCGAAAAGTTCAATTTCCCTACTCTTAAAGGGCAATTAGATGATATATAGCTAGATGGGTTGGATATATGCAAGTAGTTGCTTCTTTTGTAACTGTAAGTTAAGGGTCGTTTCAGATTTATGGTAAAGTTGATTCCGGCACAAATGAAGAAAAAAATGGTTTATGCAGACAATTGTCTCCTAAATAATTTCCCGGAAACCACTTCCATATTGAATAAAACCCAATCTAGTTTACGAATAATGATTATTACAAAGCAAGGAATATCCGACACTTAGAAAATGTTAACTATGGAGCATACAAAAAATACCTGCTGTCTCCTCAGCCGTCCATTCTCCTCTTCTAGGCGTGAAATCTTGTTCTCTAACTCGTGTGTATACGCCTGCGTCAATCAACATATGCATCTTATACAACTCACGAAAACGAAAAGGGTATGGAAAGATGGTGATAACCCCAAATCTAAAACAAAACCTGTTTCCTTGCTCGTGACCGGGCAGCTGATTCCCTGTTCTTTATCATCCTCTTCTGCCTTCTTTCAACGACCTTCTCGCCCAAGCCTCCAGACGCAACCCTTTTCCGCCCGGGAGTCTGTGTATCCGACAGCATCCCCGCCAAAGAGGGCGGTGACACGTCCATTTGGGTTTCTGAGAACGCTGCCTCCAAAATCGGGCTTGCACTGATGGGAAAAGGCTGGCCTTGCATAAAAGCTGCCATCATGTTCTGTTGATGTTGCTGCTGTGGCCGCTGCACCGGAGGTGGGAGCTGGTATTGAATCCACTGAGCGTGCTCTGAAGTACTTTGATTCAAAGCTACACTTGGATCCACTCCCGAAACATGTTTAGTGGTTTCGTTGCTTGTGGGCGATTCGGAAACAACTCCTGCTTTCATCAAGAAGGCCTCTAGAGTCATCTCGCCAAAACTAGGCCGTCTATCCCGAGCTGCCCTCTCTCGATCAGCATCCTTATTTTGCTGGATATCTTTCCACACATCATCGACCGTCTTCTTGCTCAGATCTCTTGGCAATGTAAGGCTAGCTTGTCGTTGCAGAGGCGCAGCTGCGGGAGAAGGAGCGAGTTGGCTGGGATGTGAGCTCGCATCGCCAATGCCCACTCCCGTGCCCGGATTGCCACTGGATTCAGCTGTCCAGACACTCTTGAGAAGCTCGTCAAGATTCATGCTGCCCAGAGGCTTCCCCAAATCACCAAGCTGGTTTTGGACCTCATTGAGGGTGAGGCTGTACAAAGAGCCTTGACGAGCCAAGGACTGAGTCCTCACTTCTTGGAATGCACCACCTTCAGATCCCATAGTCTGTGTACCCATCCACCAAACTTATAAATTTGAATCTACCATTCCAATTTCCATATACCCAAATATACCAATCTCAATACCCTTTGTCCAGACAAATAAAATTCAGTAATTCACACTTCCAATCTCATGCCAAATCTGCAAATTTACCAACCTCAATTCAATAACCTATATCCAGAAAACATATCTAACATCCAATCTCAATCACAATCACAATCAAACCAAGCAGCAAAACCTGAAAAGCCCAAATTTCATAAATGAATAGAACATTGACCAACAACCTAATCATAAGAAATTGGGGAAATCAAACCAAAAGCACAATCAGCAAAGTATCCATCAAGCATTTCGAATCAAACACTTCAGGAAAGAGAAAATTGAAGTAGAATGATGGAAAAAAATGAAAACCCAGATCAAATTTGTAGAAGATTCACACAAAAGGAGAAAGGAAACTTGCAAAAAAGGAACCTTTTAATAGGGACTCACTCACCTGAGTCAGAAAATCCCCATGCTGAAAAGAAAGAGAAAATTCATGAAACCATCATCACTTCTCCACTAAAGAACAAAATCCCAGAAATCTACCCTAAACCTGAAACTGAGAAGATGAGGAGGAAGAAGAATAGAAACAGTTCCACAACAGGCTCAGTAAAAAACCACAGAGAAAAGGGTGAAGAGTTAAGTGGAAGAGAGAATCTACCTACAGCACAGAGAGAACTGGGTTTTGTTCTGATTCTGATTCTGACTTTGGAATTGGAACACAAAAAAAGAGAAGAAAATGTTAAAGAACCTACATTCCTAGCATCCCATACCCCACTTTTTTTCCTAATTTTAAGAATAATAACACAGGCAGGCCCAAAATTATATTTATTGCTAGTCATATACTCCACTCCTATATCTATTTTAGCAAACTTTAATAATAATAATAATAATAACCAGCAGACAGAGCAACACAAATCATGTGTGGAGAACTGAAACTGCTTTTTGTCTGTCTTCTTCTCTCTGGCTGACACATGTTATCCTCAAATCTCAACTGTGAATCTTCACTTGCCATTTGGAGACTCTCACAGATTGTTGACTTGAAAACTAAAAGAAAAATATGTAACTTATTAGTATATTAATATTTTGGGAGGAATGTGATGTGAGGTTCAAAGAAACATTGATGTTTGCCCAAAAAAGCTGGTGAGCTGTGTTGTGTTATTCACTCTTTTGTGCATCGAATTTGTTCCTTCAATGAATCATAAAAGAGACATACTTATTGAAAAGCACGTGTTACGCATTCCACCAAGAAAGGGCTGCACGTGCAATCCTTGGAAATAGCATGCTCTCAACTTCATTTTATACTAAGTAAGTAGTACTCCATAACACATTGATTTGAGTTATTTAATCAAATATTTAATACTTAGTTTTAGAAGGAATCAAATCAAATATAGTGGCGTGGATGTGGCAAATAAGAGTGAGTGAGCATAGGTTTAATTGTTAATACGTAAGAGCTCAAATTAGAATCCATGAATTCAAAAATATTTTATATACTTCTTTTGATTCTTGTATTATAATAAGAATTACAATACATTTTATAATTCAAAACATATTTGATACATTACATCTTACTATACTAGTAATTCGTATTGAATGGATAATAAAGATGTCACCACGTATATTAAATTTGACAAGTTTTAAATTATTCGAGTACCTATAATTTTTGGTGTGGACAATCCATAACTCTGACCGAAACCATCTGATTTACTATTAATATATTTAGACTCAACACATAATATATAATTTGAGTCTCAAAGTACGATGCGATTTGACAGATTGGAACGGTTATAAAACATTCATCTTTAGCAAATAATATCATACATGAGAAATTTAGTTGGCTATATCTAACTAGTATAGATTCATAAACTTTTTAGGTGAGGACAAAAATTAGATATAAGGATTAAATTTTCACCAAAACAATTAAAAGAATATAAATTTTCAATGACACCAACTACATGAAGTCAAACATAGTATTTATTTTAGTACATTTAAAAGATAAATTTTATACATTCAAGTTTTAATTTGTCATTTTTGTACCCACAATATGACATTTTTTCATTATGTTACTAACCGAGTTAAAAAATTAATTCTTAATGTTCTAAAAATTTATTTTCTCCAAAAATACCCAAAATATGCTTTGAATGTATTATATATTTTATTTACTTGTGAAATGACCTAAAGACCCTTATTTTTCTTTTCAAATTTGAAGGGCATAATGGTCTTTTCACAATTGAATAAATAAAGTAATAATAAATAAAAAAAATTGAAAACAGGGAAGAGGTGGGATCGAGGCTGGGCTCTAGCGAGGGGGAGGGATGAGGAGATTGGACGGAGGGAGGGCTTAAATCGAAATCGAGCAAAAATTACTCGAAATCGATAGAGGGAAATCTAGTTATGGTGAGGAAATTAAGAGAAGGAGGAAGACCAATCGTGAGAAATATGGTATGCGAAGAAAAAATCGGTCTAAGGAAATTGGTTCACTAAGGAGGTGAGGTAAATCTGGTTAGCAACGAAGGCAACAGTCCGGTTAGCGGAGGTCGACGGTCAACAGAGCTCTGGTTCGCGGAGGCTGACAAAGCTCTAGTTTGCAAAAAAAGTCGATGGTGTAGTTTGCAAATGTTGCGAAGGTTGACGGCGGCCGGAGGCAAGCCCTGTCGGCGACTAGAGGCAGAAATGAAGGTTAAGGATCAGGTTTAAGTTAAGGGTAGGTTAATGGAGGACATTTCAATCTTCTACTAAAAAATTAACTCCGTTAGTAACAGAACTGAAAAGTGGCATATCAAAGACACAGAAATAGTAAATTAAAATTTATGTTGGTAGGAAACTCGTTTATTTGATAGATTTTGGTTTTAAACTGTCCGAGTTAGGAGTTGGTCTATCAATTTGCACCAACTCTGGTATATAAAAGCTCACATTTCTTTTATAAAAAAAACTCAGGTGTAAATATAATTCGAATCTAAGTTTCAAATCGATAATAAAAATAATGGAAAAAATAAAATCTCCACCATAGGTATCGTACACTTAAAACTAACCAAAAAGGGGTTGTGCCAAAGAATTGAAAAAATGTAAGAGACATTGTTGAATAAGACAACAAAATGATAACAAGTAACTGGAGAATGACTACGATAGACGGGCGAGAACGTCCCGCGTATACCTCAAGTGAGCAGTTATGTGTTGCCCAGGTACATGTGATTCATTACCTAGATAACTTCGTAAGCAGCTAAAACCCTTATGATTTTCTATGATAAATTTATGCCCAACTCGAAAAGCATGAGTTGGGTCCATAGAGTTTGGTGTGATTTGACAATGCAAGTCGAATCTGGTTCTCATTTAAAAATACTCACTCTTCAGCGTGCATCCTCTTAAACATATGATAATTGTTTCTAAGAATATTAGTTAGTGATTTCAAAGCAACATTAGTAACAAAATGAACATAAACTATTATTTTCGATAGACTAAAATTATTTGTGGCGAAGTTAGGAGTTCGGGCATGCCGAGAGTGTTTTATAGGTAGATAGAGTTTGATGTAAACTTTTTAAAGAAAGTGTCCAAATGACATGAATATCCGATATCCCCCTGACCCAACATATATTTGAGAGTCACTTGTAGGTTACAAGTCTGTTGAAGGGTAAAATACTTTTAACTCGTATGAAAAATGGGTGGGTTACAAATTTAAAGCTATAACCCACTAGTCACATACACACCCGAAAACTCAGTTCAATAACACAATATCCCCAACTTCAAACACAACTAAACCCAATCTCAATCATAGTCCAACCCGAACCCCAACCTTAAAGCCCAACCCTACCTAACCCACCCCTATCTTAAACCTATCATAATTCTAACTCCAAGCCCAAACCCTAAAGTTCATACCAACACACCTCCAACTGAAATGTATCCTAACTCTAACTTCAAACCCCAACCCTAAAGTTCAAACCAACCCATCCCCAAATCTCTAACTGAACCTAATTTATCTTGTTTTTCTCAAGCACCAACCAGAAGATCATAGTAGAGAAAGTTGGTGTGGAAAATAATACAATGGCGAGAAAATAAAATCATAATAAAGAAAAATTCAGTTTTTAGTAGTGTTGTAAAAAACACTAGGCGCTAATCGGTCGAAGAGTGTCTTCTAGAGATTAATCAAAAAATAAATTAGATTAAAAAATTAAATTATAAACATAGAAGATTAACCAGAGACTAATTTTAAATTAATCGAACAAGTTGAGAATTTTTACATCATTAGCTTTGAGTCGTATGTACACAAACAATCGAAGAAGCGAGTCTTTTTTGACAATGAAGAAATTGTATGACTACGCACCTTTCCCTTCTTCGTCGCCTTTGTTTGGCCCTTAGTTTAGATTTAATTTTTCTAAATCATATTTTGTCTGGCGGATCGAGAAAGGTTGTGGCCGTATGGTCCCCAACCCGTAAGCACCCCTAATACCAATTAAAGGTAGAATATAGATAAGGTCAGACCCATAATTAATTTGACACCATATCAATATCTTTAGATTTCGATGTACGTCATTTTAAAAACACTAAACAAGCCAACTATATTTGAATGAAAAACACAAATTAGGTTACTTTTTCCTAGAAATTTGATTGAATGAAATATTCACTTGAAATTCAAGTTAAGATAGCAAATAAATATTGACAAATACGAAAGTGTAAAACAAACACAAAACTACACAAATGTAGCTGTAGTGAAGCCTCGACCTTGTGTAGCAACACCAAGGGACAAGCGTATTGATCCCGGGGGATCCACTTCGCCACCGGCTGCGGCTCTACGCTCACCGCCTTCTCGCACTGACAGCTCAACAAATTGAATATGAACAAATTAACAAACTAAACGGTTAAGGTTGTATAATTAAAATACATCGAATCGAGTTAACCATGTTTATAGTTTATGATCATATATTACCTTTTCATTGTTTAGCATCATGATCATATACAAATATACACAGATGCCAATCTTTTAATACAAGGATAGAGTTCATGAAAAGGTAATATAGCAACAACAAAAGAGATGACATTCACAAATACATAATATTATGGATTTTTTTCAAAAATATGTAAATAATGTACTTGATTACCAAAATAGGTTACTGTTTCAAATAATTAATAAAATATGTTTGGGAAATGCATTTTTTTGGCTGAATTAGAAAACAAATTTACGCATTGAGAGAGACTCGAACTTGGGCTCTCTGGCTCACTACACATGCCCTTACCGATTAAACCGGCTACCACACAATTAATCGTTTCCCTTAGTATTTATTAATATCGTATTGTTTCCCATACAACCAAACACCTCTTCCATTTCTAACCTTTTATCAATTAAGGTAGAATTGAATTTTTATTTTTATTCTTTGTTTTATTTAAGTAACTTTCAATCCCCTTTGGAGGTCATGTCGTTAAAAATTATTGATCTCTCTATATTTTACGGGACTCGAACTCAAGCTCTATACATTTTCCAAGCCTTTACCAATTAAGTCAAAATCAACTTAATATTTTACTCACTTATTTTGTATTAATACATTTATTACTATTAGATAAATATTATAATAATTGGTGCAAATCTAATCAAATTAGACCTGAACAATAAATGCAGGGGTGGCCACGGTCTGGTTATCCGAACCTCGGGTCGGTCCTTGGAACGACTTCATTGGTTCTATAACTTTAAGACCTGAGACCGGTTTTATCAGGTCGGTCTTGTCTTTATGTCGGTCTGTCACCAGTTTGTCCGAACAGACCGAAAAGTACGAGCCTCACAATTTTGAGACTAAGTTTGACTCTTAATCCTCAATTTAAGTTTAAAAAAAATTTATCAAATTATAATCGTAATATTATTGTTTTTTTAATCAACTATAATATTATTGTTGGTTCTGTGTTGAGAATTAACTTTGTAATTAATTCTCCTGGTCATCTGAATATCTTCTATCTCTCCTCTTGAATGAATGAGTTTTAGGTTTTATGATTTTGAAGGTTAAAATTGAACTGTGACATCATTAGGTTATATGATATGGAGTAGATGTAATGTGGAGAGCTAGACATGTGGCATGGTTCAATTTCAGACCGATCGATTAAACCATAATGTTATTGCTTCGGTTTTTTTGGACTGCGGTTTGGTGAGTTTACCCAGTCTAGTCGGTCCGTAGTTTGGTCAGTTTACCCGGTCTAGTTGGTCCGCGGTCAATGTTGGCCAGCCCTAAATAAATGTAACGAATGTATTATTATAAAAACAAGTAATTAAAATAATAAGTTAACCATGATTCAATTAGTAACGACTTGAAAAATGGATAGAAGTTAGGTTCGAGTCCCCTAGAGAATAGAGAGACTAATATTATTTTTAAAGCCAACTTCTAACATGAATTCAAAATTGTTAATACAAAACAAATAATTAAAATAAAAAAATTATATTTCAATTGGTAAAGGCTTTAGATGAAGAGAATTATTAATTTTATTGCGTTCTAAAGAAAATGGTGTGATAGTAATAATATAGAATAAGTGATACAATTCACGTATTGTAAACAGCTCAATTGGTAAAGGTGTGTAGAGATTGTGAAGTGGCATGTGTTCGAGTCATCCAAAGCCCAAGTGACTGTCTCATTCCAAGAATCTACTTTCACTATTTATTGGAACTTTTTATTAATTATTTGAAACATTAACCTATTTTGTTAATCAACTATATTTTTTATCTTTTTTGAAAAAACCCCTAATATTATAGCCTCCAAATATATTGAAAAATTAATTAAACATTATGCTCACATTGAACGATTTATACATGCTATAATAAATTGAATAGACAAACAGATTGAACAGATCGTAACACTAAAACATAAAAAATAATAATAAAGTATTAAACTGCAAAATCACAAAATCAGAACCCAAAACATCATAATTGGAACTCTAAAATACAAAAACCAAAACCCTAAACCACAAAATCACCAAAACTGAAACACAAAACACCAAAATTAGAACCCAAAACACCAAAATCACTACCACGGAAACACAAAACAACAAAAATCAAAACCTAAAACACCAAAATCAGACTCCAAATTAAGAAGTTGGAGAATTGAAAAATAAGGGTCAAGTTAAGAAAACACTACCTCCTTGGATTGAAGAAAATTATTACAAAACCCAAAGTAGTCGATAATTCCCTAGAATGAGAAACTAAAACTCATGAAAACCTCCAAAAACATTAGCTAAACACCACCGAGTCCTAATTAATTATTGTTCGACGACGGAATTGTCTTGTCGCCGGGTTGCAGAGCACGACGCCGTCAGCTATGCGGAGGAAAACCAGGCCGTCGCGGCGGGGGGCTCAGAACTTGATCGCAGGAAAAAACAGAGCATTCCAGGACTTGGAGACGCACTTGAACCGGACAATGGACTTGATCGGAAGCCTCAGGAGGATGTCGGAGACCACATCCTGCGGGAGATCGGTCATCGGTGAATCGAAAGTTATGGTCTTTTTGTTCAGACAGCCTCCCATTTCCATAACATGTTCGATCGGCCGAAGACCGGTCGTCGGAGAATCGAAAGCTTTGGTATTTTTGGTCACACAGCCCCCCATTATAATTAAGATCTTCAATGGCCTTTTCAGCGTATAGTATTGGGAGGATGGTACTATATATAATATAAACTTTTATTTCAGAGTTTGTGATGCCCTAACTATATAAATTTTGTTAAAAAATGGAAAGCTGATATAAGATTTATTGATAATAAATTTTTCTAAGAAATGGAACCTATTAAATACATCTCGAAAGTTTGGGCACCAATCATGTTTAAATCAAAAAATCAACTTTGCACAAATACCATTTTATCCTTCGGTGCATAATAAATTCACAAGAACACCATAAATGCGACACACTGAGCATGCATGATTGATCCAAGCCGTTGAAACTGTCATCTACAGTCCGTAAAGGTTTGTATAGTACTATAAGAATGAGTTTAAAATTTGTTAGTTTCTTGGTAACATTTCCAATTTTTCGGTACAAGTGACGAGAAACAACTTTCAACGGCCCATTTAGGGAGGTTTATGAAAGCCCAGTAACAGGGTGAGTTTAACTTCGTTGTTGGTTTCTCAGTTGGGTTCCACACGGAAGACTCCTTAAATGAGCCGATTTCTGCCTCACTTTAAAATTTTAAATTTTGTAGGGGGAATTCAAACAAAGCTTACTCGGATAACCTCAGATAACTACCTTATACTTATATCACATAACTACACTTAAATACCAGTTTGAGCGTGGTCTAGTGGTTGACATTTTTCGTTCCCTGACCTCGAACCCTGGGTTTTTCAAGTGTCATTTTTTTACCTTCTATCTACTTTCTCCCCCTCTCTCTTTCTCACTCCACCACTTGCACCAGTGTCGGTGCCACCGTCTCCCACACCGTTGCCATAATTGAAGGCATGAGTTCTTTTAATCGAATTTGAAAAATCTTAGAGAAATAAATGGCGTAAAATTTCGCTAACCCATCCAAATATAATATGATCATCTCAATTAAACCACCAACTTTTTTTAATATTACATTATAACACTATCCACCATTTTCCCCGCTACGCCCAAGATATCATTGTTGAGCATCGTGGGCCAAGTGGTAAGGAGCTCACTTAACACATGTGAGGTCCTGAGTTCGAATCTTGGTACATGCTAGTATAGGATG
>JAYMTP010007416.1:0-11016 GCA_036897365.1 Geranium brycei | reverse complement strand
GTGTCTGTCACAACGTCACAAACATTGTGCCAGACATCGTGTGCCTAAACCGAATTTTCAACATTAATTCTACTGTTTTTTTTTTGTTCTATGTTTGATTTGTTTGGTTACTGAAAAAATAGATGAGAACGACTCTTATTTTTATTTATGGTTTTTATTGTTTTCTCTGATTTTTTTAAATTTTATATATGAATCAGTTGTAATTATTTTATAAAATATTACAAATAGTATCACGCATCGCGCGATGTTACACCTAGTTTATTCGTAATTTAAAAATCAATGAGACGTGATCACGTGATAACCAAAGGCACATGAGTTTTTATTCTTCTCTATTTTAACAAGATGACACAACACAACAATAGTCCCAATAAAATATTGGGAAGAACTATACAATAATTTTACTTGTCACAACAAACTTCCTGACTGAGACATCCTTTTCAAAGTAAGAAATTGTACCTCTGACTCCTTCAAAGCCTTGTCGGCCATAGCAGGCCTGCCTCCAATATTGCACCTGTAATTACCCACTTGAAGCAGCCATTGAAGAATACTGATATTTTTGAATTTCTTATATACTAGGTAAGTGCTAACTACAGAGAGACCTTCAAAATGAAATACAAATGTGACCATATTTACCAACCCTTATTGGCTCTACTCACTTCATTCATTTCGCTCATTTCCCACTTCTACTTGTACCTATATGTATATTTGTCATTGTATCAACTATCAAGGCTTAGTGGCACAATCATTATCAGGTGAAATCCTCCCCATCTTCCCGAACGAGCCTAATGCAGTTAAGCCCTTGAAACTGCTGCTCCCCCTCGACTTTCTTACCTTTGTTGAACCTATATCCCCAATGTCTTGATCTATGTCATCGCAGTTCCTTGCCTTGACGACTGCTAGTCGGGCAATGCTGCTTCGGCAAAACGGACAGGCAGGAGGTGTCAGACAAGCAGTTGTGGGGTTGGGCTTGTTGTGACAGCATAGAGCTAGCGTGCAATGCGCGCACATCTGGTGGCCACACTCTTGGACTTCAATAGTGCACACCTGATCAAAGCATATGCAGCACATTTCTGTGTCGCTCACCTGCACATAACATAAATCTGTCAAATTTCTACTAATAATTCTTGAAATATCTTCACTACTTCAGACATGTCTCACAACTACCTACAAGTCATCTATGGTATAAGTGGGCCAATGCATGTAAGCGATATTTGGATTAGATTAATGAACTTTTCTGCATTTCACACGGATTTGATTAAAATATCGTATTAGCTCTTTCATCATGTAGGCCACTATAGCATAGTGTGTGAATTCAATACCTTTCCCAAAAAAAATCCATGGATTGGATCAATAAGGACAAGGAAAGCACTAAACAACAAAGCACAAGTTTTGCCAAGGCTACACATTCTTATGGAAAACTTTTGAAACATATCAAAGGCAATAAGTTGAAAAGAAACCAAGCTTGTCTCAATGTTGTCGTTCACTAGATCTACGAAAACAATGACAAAAAAATATATGCCTTTCATTTTGAAACTTCAAATTTTTTGGAGTTTATTTAGACTATGATACAATTGTTGAGGGGAAATAAAGATGCCACCTTTTGAGGAGAGGAGGAAAGGCAAAATTACCTCAGAAATATCGTCATCAGAGTGTGAAGGAGATGGAAGTGAGTATGCAGTTCCTTTTAGAATGGTCTTCTCCCTCTCCTTATTTGCCTCCATTAAGGCTTGTTCTAGCAGAAACTTAGCATCCCGATTGAGTTCGCTGATGAACTTGAGAGGTGATGGCCACACAAGAGGCTCTGCTGATGAAGGATCCAATAAGGCTGCACATGCTCCTAGTTTATGCCTCAAAGCGACCATATATGGTATTCTCCTACAAATACATGAAGATATAAATTCCACAATCCCAAACAATGGCATAGATTAGAAGAAAAAAACCACCACAAACATAATGGCAATTAAAAAAAGCGTTTAAACAGCAAGAGAGATCTAGTGTCAGTAAAATTGTCTAATGGTACAAAAATCAGTTAATGAGTGAGTGATGGCCAGTATAAGTATCATAATTCTGAGCATATATGATGAAAAGACAAGTAATTACTAATTCTCAGTTCAAGAACAGGATAGTAACACACCCAAATGCATCTCTTTGGAGACGATCAGCACCCCATGCCAGAAGTTGGCGGGTGCAATCAAGAGACCCCCCTCTAGCGGCTAAATGAAGAGGAGTGCTTCCAGGGCAGCTGTAAAATAGCAATTTATCATACTACGGAACAAAAGATGTATACTTTGAGTTATAAATAAAGGTTATACGGAAACTGTTACCCGTATCTGGCTGTTGAGGCAGAAACAAGAGCACCATTATCTAACAGAACATGCACACATTTGGGCCGTCTTTGACGCGCTGCTAAATGCAATGGTGTGGCTCCCCCGCCATCTCTAATATTCACAAATCGAGCATATCCCCTGCAATCCAATCCAATCACAATTATAAGTATCGGGATGTGGATTAATGATTAATCCCAATGAGACTGTAGAATGAAAGAAGCATACCAAAAAGCGGCCACTGGACTAGATTGAGCAACAGAAAGAATGGCTTCAAGGCAATCCGAGTGGCCATAATAAGCTGCATAGTGCAAGCAGGTTCTTCCGTGAAGAGAATCGAACATCAACATCTGAGAAATTAGCATAGATCACCGACATCAGCACTAATGTGTGATTCATACCATAAGATGAAAATACAATTAATTTCAAAGTTTTCACATACATTTGCATCAGCTTGAAGGAGCCTTTTCACACATGCAATCTTCCCGCGCATTGCAGCCAGCATGAGAGGAGTCTGATAAATTCACAAGATAATCAAAAGGACAATCCGAAGTAGGGAACTTTAGAAAACAGAACAAGATCAAACACTTGTCTGGTCATGAATTTTCAGTGCAAGGAAATTTAATCATACCTGTTTGTTTCGATTCAGCACATCCGGCTTAATCGATCTCTCCAAAAGCATGGATAGAATCTGCAAAAGCCTCTTCAAATTAGACAAAACCATATACAAGAAAATAATTTGTTTGGACAACCCGCATATAGCAGTCAGCAGCACAAACCTGGATGTGGCCATTTACAGCGGCAATATGTAGCGCTGATTGGCGAAAAAAGAGAGTGGTGGTCTGCAAGAGACTTGGGTCGGTCTCCAATAAAGCCTTCACTGCCTCCAAGTCCCCGCACTGAATCACACTGAAAAGCCTGCTCTCATGGCTCTTCCCGCAACTCAGACCCTGACCCATCTCTCAGCTTGTTCAAAGGTGGTGGTGGGGTCTTGTTGTTATGTAGTGGAGTCAGCTAGCGAGAGAAACAGATGTTTTAGTTTTTTTGGCATTCATATTTGAAGCTGTCAACAATGGGCAACTTTGATTCCAGATACAGTACAAATAACCCAATTTGGTGGCCATCTATCTTGTACACCAACTTTACTCCGTTGGATCTGTAAGGTCATGAATGAGACATTCACCAATATATTTCATTTATTATATTTCGTTGGTCGTTTCAGACCAAAGATACTTAATAAAAGTTCAAACTAATATACAATTGGGCAATGTGATATAAATTTCATAGTATGTATAACATCATTGTTTCAACTCTAACGCTTAATTGTATATACGTTATACACAAGTTTTCCATATGAAATCTCGGGATTGGGTTGAATATAATGCGTATTTTGGAATACAATGTTGGAGATGGCTATCAGATATGTTGAAGATTGGATCACAAAACAGTATCATTTACGAAAAGCAAGTTGTCTGGCAATCAGATTGGTTGGGGAGACACGGGGTCATAGTAATATAATAAACAGTTGGATACAGGTTCAGATGAACCAAAACAAGACAAACACCTATTAGCCTACTGAAACACTGCAAGGCATAGACATGTGCAAATCTTGGTACTGCAGAAACAAAGAGGAAGCCAAATGGATGTTTCTCAGTTCAGAAACACAAAAGAGAGGTGAGATACAAGTTACCAACAGGAGCCAATACCTACACACATATATGAAGCTCATGATATATGCATTGTACACCACCCTACACCAAAAGACCACCTTAATAGATCATAAGTTCAACTTGTATATCAATTCTCTCTTAACCTTTTATTTATGACGAGAGCAAGGGGGACGCATCCTGACCTAATGGAAAACTCATATACACACATTAGACATTGTACTAACTCAAAAAACTAAAAAATAATGCCATGAATCTCAATCAACTATATCTTATTCCCACCGAAATTAACCATATATATATAAGAGTTTAAATCCAAATGAGTTTGTCGTGGCGCTATACTAAATTTTTTGCAAAGAATATTGTTTCTTAAACAGTATACAATAGTATAAAGAAGGAAAGAGATTATAATATGTTTGTTTATACATTTCACATTAGCATTTCAAAGTTGGTGTCTTTTCCTCTAAGGCGGTGATGGCTAAACTGATGGCAACTAGCAACCAAGGCATTTTCTAAACCTAACAACCATTTACTTTATTTAATCAAATTACCATTTACCTTCCCAGCTTCCATCTCTCCTTGTTCTTTTCCTTATCCTTAAATTAGCCTTCTGTATCACCAAATCTTCAATAGTTGTCTAATTGGTTAATCACCTAGATCCAATGTATTCGCTCTCTGTTTGTCTAATTTTTTAACATTCTCATGCTATGCTATTCAACACTACTAAAGTGTGCCTTATAATTCACGCGCAAGGATGTTATTTTAATCCTCTATGCTAAACAAAGAACTTTTGTATAGTTTACAATTGAGATCACAAGTCAATGCTGCCAAAATCTAATTTTCACACAACCTTTGTCGACATAATCTAAGAATGGAGATCGGCATCATAATTTCCCATGGAAACCGAACCATTCCCAGAGTTTGGGTCAGATCTTCTAGATAAGTTTACATGCTTTGCTCATCCATCTTTTCTCTGTTTTTTATATGTTAGACAAAAACATAAACATCTATTTTGTTGTCTTTGAAAAGAAGACAGGTTTACTTGTAGCATAATCATGTCCGGAGCTTTAAACAGGATTTTCATGGGTTCCATTTTATGTAGGAATCCTAAAACTAGCACGTCCAACACATGGACCCAAAGAATATGCATTCATAGTGTCATACCTTTTCAATTTAGATGTCTGAGAATAGATGTTCATTACAAGTAAATTTTACATGGAATTTCAGTAATATATTTTTCATTATCCAGTTACTGCACTTGGAGAGCTAGTACAACGTAACAGTAAGATACGAGGAAATCAAAGCATTGTTTCACTTATCCTTAATCATTGCTAAAACCTAATTGAACCACTCATTATAAGGCAGGTGGAGACTTCTTTTCGTCGCTTTATGTACTGACATCATTATATCTTCTGGTGGCAAGTAAGAACAAAAGGAAAAATCCTCGCTCTCATTTGGGTGGTCAGGGTTGGAGAAGTTGTCAATTAAACATAGATGTTTTCTTGAAGCAATAGTTTTCTACATATGTGGAGGAAATTAACATTAATGAAATGTATATTAAGCTACATAGAATAAAGAGGATTAAGCTTTGGAGGAGGTTATATCTATAATGTGTTGTGGTCTTGTGGGATATGATATAATGCACCAAGTTAACGCAGGAAAACAACTTATTCTCTCTTACTTGTTTGTAGTTTACTTGAAATTAATAGGTTCCACACAAATTAATATATTCTTAAAATTTCCATAATCATAGGTATCTGAATTTGAGTTCCACTTGGATTAAACCTCCAAAATTAAAAACGGCATGCCTGAATCTAAAATAAGTATAACAGGCCACAGAGCCTGGCACTAAACTGTTCCCTGAGCTAAACTTCACAGATTTCATTATTATGCCATGTGTACTCTTAATTACTTTTTGTTCTTTAATTGGGCATTCTATTCCCTGTTGTGCAAGTAGAAATGGGGGTTACTGCTTAGTTACAATATAAAGATTACAACTTCACACTAACAACCTTTTCACTCAGCATTTATCACCTAAATGCGAAATATATTCTAATTAGACTAGTGTTTTACATGTTGGTTGAAGACTTAAAAGTTCTATAACAGAGACGAAATCCCAAAGACTAAGCTAGCAATTTACGCTAAGAACTCCTTCACGTTTTGTAGAATGCCTTTATGGTACGGGTTCCTAAACTTCATCCTAGTAATCCCTTGCTCTGGAAAAAAATAAACAAACATGGAGATAATTTGAGATATGTGTGTGTAGGTATGGGGGTAAGTTATCTACTTGTAAGAATGGCGTCAAAATGTACATTTACCTGACTGGGATTGAACAACTTGAAACTCGGAATACTTCTTCCAGTTTATCTGAGGCACACACAGAGCTTAGAATATTTAAATTGCAATCTGAAGGACCATAGAACTCAATTTTCTAAATACTCTTTTTTAGCTGCAAAACAATCAGGAAATATGGATGGTTTCTTTTTCATTGCAACTTACCCATTCATCTGTTCTGATGTTTGTGCATACACAGTAAACATGCCATGCCAGAAATACACCCTATACGCATAAATAAGATAATCAGAACTTCCAATTACTTTTTTTTCTTTTAAGAAAAAGAAAATAAGCAGAGAAATTCAAACCTGCCATGCTAGTTGAAGAATAGAAAATAGCATCGTGCTTACAACCAAATTCCTGGACAGAGTAATCTGTCAACATGGTAAGACATCTAGTAAGTTTCGAAGCTATTGCCAGACAACACCAAAACAGTATAGATCAAGACGACAGTAATGAAACTCCTGGAGTGCGATGACATACCTCCACAGTAGATCTATCAGAGACCTCATATTCTGTAGCAACTGCAAAACAGTGCAGGATTACAAACATAAGGAACTCGTAATATGATAAAATATAAAGGCACTCCAAGAAAGCAGAAGATGAAAATTGAATTCTCAAGACATGATTCCCAGTTATGATACAAGTTCTAGTACAAAATAAGTGCCTCGTTTCCATTTTACTTTGTCATTAATCATCAATAATATCATTTCATGAGCTAGTTATAACAATTTAAGTAATGAACAAATAAGAGCATGTGAAGTAAGGAATGAAAAGTAAAACACTAAAAATTGAATTATTAGCTTTTACAAGTAAGCAAATCAGACAATTGTTTTTAGAAAACTGGAGTATTTTCAATGTGTCATCATGGATAGCTGGGTGGACATCCAAAAACCATTTGAAATCCTTTCATTTAAAATATATGATGGAAAATCTAATTAGAAGTAGAACATGTTCTTTGTAGGATATCGCCGTAACCTGCATGGAAAGCCAGGTGGTGGTACTGAAATAGTAATTAATTTAAGTTTCGCATAATTAAATTAGAAAAGTATTTGGGATTTTCTTTGCGACTGGTTCGTGAGCATCAAAGCATGTATGTACATTTAGTGTGGTTGTAGCACTAACCTCTTAGTTGGAAACCAAAACAACCATAGCCTATTGAACTAAAGCCATCAACTACAGCAATAATCAAGGCTCAAAAGTCAAAAGATAAGAAAACTACAAAGCCAGGAGACTGGAACAAGCCATGCATTCTACAATGACTAAAAGTTATGACCCCAGGTATAAATATGGTTGATACCTGTAATTAAACAATTCAGCCATCAACATAATTGATGTAAGGTATAAGGAATAACAGTGTAGAACATAATATGGGGAAACTAATTAGGGTATAGATGAATCTCTAAAGTTATAAAAAGTAATTAAGCAGGTTAGTATGAACCACAATCCAGATTCAATGTATTAATCTTTCTAAATCAGGGTAATATTAATCATAGATCCTAAATCCTAAATAATAGAAAAACAGTGAAATACCCACATAAATGTTAGAGTACCACATTGGAATGTGGATCCATTCACTAGGTTATATGTACCAGTATAGGTCTCCACCTATAAGCTTGACCTTTTAGGTAGGTCGGACTTTTAACATGGTATCAGAGGTTGGTGTTCTTCTACCTGCAACCCACGGGTCAACCGTCCATCTCATTGTTCCAAGTGCAGAGTCCTTTGTGAACCCTCTTAATCCGGCTTGCACGTAAGGAGAGTTGTTAGAGTTCCACATTCAAAAGATGTGGATCCATTCACTAGTTTAAATAATAAGTCTAAGCCTCCACCTATCAGTTTAGCTTTTAGGCAAGTCAAGTTTCTAACAATAAATACTTAGCAACATCAAGTAGATTGGATAAACACTTTCAAGGAATCATCATGGCCAAACCTAAGCTTACATTCTGACGAGCACACAAGGTAAGAAACCTCCGTAGCAATAAATCCAAACAGAAGAGCAAGGAAGAGAGCATGATTACTTTGGCCTGCACAGACATATTGGGATCAATCATAAATATCTATTAAGGAGCGGTCAAGGACTATGAGAGGAAAGTATAGTGAATCAAGTAGTCATGACTTTTACCAATACAGTTTCCAAAAGCTGGACAATGGTGATCAAATCCCTTTATGTATGCCTTGCACATCCCACAATATCTGATCCTCAATAAAACAGAAGCCTGTAGGGGAAAGGAAAGTTAATGGCCATTTAAAACATGAGGAATAAATTCTTGTATAAAGGCATAGATATAAGTTTAAGGATAAATGTGGGTTGTGGGAGGGCAAAAAAGTCATTAGACTAATAGATGGAAGTCCGATCAATAATTATACAGGACAAATATGCATCTAGAATCGCAAACTGAAACTGATCCATCATATCATCATAAGCTTTATTATGGATGTCAAGAGGTGAACATGAAATAGCCAGTAACTCAAAAGACGGAATCCAGATTAATTCCAACTAAAAGAGAGCAAAACCTATGCAAAAAATTTGGACAAAACAGTTTATCTCATGTGCTCTTTACAAGAAAAAGCGAGAGAAAATACTTCAGCTGGGTGTTCATGGCATATGTTGCTTGTAGAAGGCCCCTCCAATTTCTGTGGAGTTGAATAAAAGTGAAGGTCATTGCGCATTCAGCTTATGTAATTGTCTCGCTTAAGATAAGTCTACAACCTCACAGTAAATTTCATTCCCAGAGACTGAACCATCAACAAGATTGTCTGAATAAGAAGGCACATGTGTTACCAAACCAGGGTTGCTCAATATGATCCTGATATCATATATATGCTCATTTCATTAGTATTGGAACTCACTAACTACCAAAACCTACCGTAACAAAAGTATATTCTTGCTTTGCATCCTGTGATAGGATAAATGAAAAAATGTGGAAAGATGAACACAAACAAAAAGAATAAACAAACCTACACAGACCAATAGTGAGCAAGGCAGCTTGTGCATTAAAGATAACATCCATTAACAGCGAAGTAGCTGCAGCAAGGCAAAAGTTAGAGTGGTAACTAATGAGATTGCAAGAAAAGGTGGACTATAAATTATACAGAGTAAACTGCTACTCAAATGATTTGTACATGAAATACAATACAAATAATAAGGAAAACATTGATTGTGGTTGACTAATATGACATATTTAGAGAAGAAACATTATCATTTCATTTCAAAGTGAATAGAAATACCCTCAAACAAGTCCAGTTGAGAGTGAACCCGGTAATGCAAGGAATGCAGGACACGAATCGGTCTGTTTAGAGTTTAACCCTAATAAATATGTTCCTGGAACACTTAGTTTATAGAATCAAGATTCATATACTGAGTGAAATTCAGCTTGTTTATCCCCTTTTTCTGCCAACTACAATTCCTCACAGCTGCAAGATTTTCAATTCTCTAATGAAACCCTAAATATGAATACCAGTCCAGTCAACCAGAAAGAAGGAAAGCCCTCAAACTTGTTTGGCTTCAGATTGAAACAAGCATGAACAAATTCAAACAAAGTAAACATTGCAAGCAATTGCATAACATTAACACCTTTTCGAACAACGGCAATGTAAACACACCATACGAACAATATGTTGAAGAAAACAAAAGCCGGAGCTGATCCACGGACTCCAATCAGCCGCCTGCACCGACCACTTAACCCCATAATCGGCAGCACCACCAGCGCTGCGCAAACCAGATCAAGCAATTAACCAATAACCTCGACACAGATACAGAACCACATACACGCACACATACACACCTGCGATCGCGAGCTGAGTCAGGAATGAGGAGCCATGGAAAAATCGAGGAACTAGAGTTAGGGCAAATTGGGTGAAGAAGACGAAGACACCAGAGATCGCGAAACGACCAATCGACTTCGATGCAGTTAAGAGCTTCCACTGATCAACTAATTGTGCCATTTCCGGCGCCAAAAATTGAATCGAGTTTTGGTTTCGGTTTCGGTTTGATCCTTCGAATCTTCGCGAGCCAATGTTTTTATCCATTGCTACGGTGTGCCGATCAACGGTCACGAAATGATCAAACCAATTAATTATTGCCTGATTATCCTTAAATTTAATATAAGAAAAATAATAATATTTTAATACACCTAGCTAGATACAGTGAGAGATAATGATAATTTGTTCCCTCTTAAATGATATTTTCATACTTTAACTAATTTTTTTTCTTTTTAAAGTATCTGACTATTTTATTTATAATTTACTTCTAAAATGCCTAAAATACTTAAACTACTCTTGATTTTAATTTCAATTATGTTTGGTTTACTGCGGACCGGTAGTGTACCGAAATTGAATTTGAACTTGGCTCAAATTCATAATGGAATTGAATTTGGGGAACTACCGGTCCACAGAAAATCAGACAGAATTGAAATCAAAACTTGGGGTAATTTAAATATTTTAGGCATTTTAAGAGTAAGTTGTTAATAAAAATAGTTAAGGTACTAAAAAAGATTAAAAAAATTAGTTAGAGTATGAAAATATCATTTCGCTAAAGTTAAATGTAATAAAGTGTCATTATTCCTGTATATAACTTTCATATTAACTTGTTTAATTATTTTAGTTATTTAACTTTTTTCACTTTACTAAACTCTGTTAATTTTGTTAGACATTCCGTTTAGTATTTTTTTAAATGGAAAAACCTTTAT
>JAYMTP010007415.1:0-11021 GCA_036897365.1 Geranium brycei | reverse complement strand
TTCGATTCCCTGCATCTCCACAGAAGGATGACGCAAAAATCCTATAATTGGAAGAAGAAAGGCCTCCAAGTTTGTGGCTACAAGAGGTTAGGTCTTTTATTCATGCAAGACTCATAATATTCATATTTATTGTGGATTATAAAGTGTCTTAAATACATTTTAGCAAAGATAATGATCAGTGGAATTAGTGATTTTTTTCAGCTGCACCCCTTACTAACCCTCTTAGAACCCTAAATTGCATTTCTAAATCAGCACAATACCCTTATACCCTAAATTGTGCTCCAAAATTTCTGTATGGAATTCTCTGGTAACATGCAGTGAGCAAAAAGGAGGATTAAGAAATACAAATGTACCTTTGTTTCAATTTTTCCATAAACCAAACACTGCAACACCGGAAAATAGTACTTGGCAACTAAAGTCAGACCAGCTCAATTGTTCTTGAGGCCTAAAGCAAAAATGATTAATAGACTATTATTTTAAATATTAGTTCTCAAAATAGGCCTAAAATATTAAAATTTTGAGCTTTTTTTTTATCATACTTAGACTTTATTTTTTAGGTAGGCCTAAAGCATTTGCTTCATTTGCGTTATGGACGAGACGGCCCTGAGTCTAAAGTAAAGAACGTTTCATCTCCACGCAATTTTCGCAGAAGGTAATCAACAAATTAGAGTCACCTGAATCGTTCACATAAGGTCTCTGCAACTTGGGGTCAGTGAAGATAGAGATCGAGTCCTTCCAATTACTTACATCACATGCCTCTCTTCATCAGAATCCTTAGCACTGCAATTTGAAACGGAGATCAAATCTGAGTAACAATGGGAAAAAAATAGCATGAGATTTTGTCAACTGCACTGATTGATTCACAGAGAGTAAAGAGAAGCGAGAAGCTTCATTTCAGTTTCATCGGCTTTTTTTTCTTCTGATGAATTATATCCTCTTTCTTATTTATTTTGTTTTTGGCGGCACTTGATAGTTTGCAGTTTTGGCGCTGAAAGTTTTTAGATCATAAAATGGGCCTTGGTGGCCCAATCTAGGATTTCAGCTTATTGCTCAGCCCATCGTGCGAGCATAAGGGTCCATAACTGCACATTAATGACTTTTATAAATTGGACTGTTTGTTTTTGAAAGAAAAAAGCTTTATTAACAGCCCAAAGCTATTAACTTAATTTTTGTACCTATAGTCTATAGATCATTTGGAATATTGGAGTGCCTCAGTTTTCTGTCAACGCCCTCAAACTCTTAGAGAAATCCAAAAACATGGCCATGTGATATTTGTATGAACATCTTTTGTGTGAATAATTCTGAAAAGTTTAGTTACCTTAATCACATCACATCACTTCTAATGGATCTCAATGATGACACAAACAGGAAGTGAAATTAAGATGATATAATTGTTACTTATTGACATGTTTGATAAACTGTAAACGTGTGTAGAAACAAATCTTGATTTCAATTACACTACTGGCAAAAACACAAACCAAACTTCTTTGTGTATTTTTCTCTTCGTATTAATAAAGTATTTCATTACTGTAGAATGAATATCAATAAGGAGTAGTGGTGTAGTTGGCTAGCGTGTGTATCAAAGACTTTATTGTGGTATTGTGTTCGAGTCTCTCTTGTGCCAAACTCTATTTTTGTCCACACAACCCTTTTAACCTCTTACCTATGGTTGTAAACAATAAATCATTAAGAAAACTAAATAAATCCCAACTACACTTAATTGAGACTATATATAATCTTATAAGTGGACATTTTGCATATGAAACCAATAATCAAATTGATATGTTATTAAAAAAATCGGGATGGAGAATCTCATGATTCAATTATGATTATGAATTTAAGAGTATTATTAAATTTTACCTCTCGTCCACCCACATGTGTTATTATTTTTATTATCATGTTTGCAAAATCTATATTTTGATTGAGTTCTTATAATAATTAAATGTTAGTATTTAGTTTTGTTTATATTTTTTATATTTGTAAATTATTATTATTATTTGTCTTATAAATTCCGTTCAAATTCGTTTAATTTAGTCTATAAATCAATTATAAAGAAAAAACCAATTGGTGGAAAACTATGTCTTCGGATTTGGTACCTAAAAAGCAATTCTGAATTTGAATTTCGAAGGTGGCTCGGCTCTCGGGGAGCTCAATTATATAGCCGTTAAAAAGACTGTATCAAGTGAAAATGACCAAGCTGTCACTTTTATAAGACAAACCAACCACGTCGCGCCAACAGACTCCCTCGCTGTGTCTCGTCTCATGTCTGGGTGACAAATTACCGTCACAGCCAGTCACCGTATCAAGCACCAGTCACTTGCTCAAAAACCCCCCAAACCTCTTCTTCTCTGTTACTCACTACTCAGTTGCGCCACTGAAGAGAAAGAGCAAAAATGGGTAGGCTCAGAGCAAAGTCCGATTACGAAGGTCTTAGAAATGCCAGAATCTTAGAGAACAAGGTCCTTCACATTCAATTTCTTGAATCTTCATTGATTTGCTTTTTTTGTTTTTGTGTTTTGATTGTGAATTGAGCTGAATCGGAGTGCAGGCCAGATTGGCTGCTATGGGGGTGCACAAGACCGTCTCCGAGCTTCGATCTATAGTTTCGTCGGCCAAATCGGAGAAGACCCATGTCAGGGAGTATCGCAAGGTCGTTTATGGATCCACACCAGTGCGACGCTCCAGTCGCCTCAAGGCATTAGGTTCAGATTCCAAGACTACCAGTAATGTTCACTCGCGCCGCTCCCTCCAGTTTGGATCAGAAGGTATTGATTGATCTGGGTTCATTTTGGTTTCTTCTCTATCTGCTGTTTTGTCCTGTAAAGTTTGGATCTTTAATCTGCTATGAACACAGGATGTAACAAGATTGAGTGTGATTTGAGATTCATTATCTTTCTTAATCCCCATTTTTGAAAATCCCATTTTGTCAATTATGAGTGTGATTTGAGATTCATTATATTTCTTAATCCCCATTTTTGAAAGATTTAATAGAGGGACTTGCTGGATTTCAAATCCCATTTTGTAAGTTTGAGTGTTGTAGTGATGCTTTCCTGCTAATTGAAATAGGGAAACCTAGTGACTATAGCGAGGACGATGAGAGTTTCTTGAGGGAAATGAAGAGACCTGGCAATGCGCCTTGGGTGAAGACAGCAGGCTCGGAGCTGATGCTTTCGCTTGAGTCATCTGGCAGGCGCTGCAACAGCAAGGGAAGGGGCAGCCTCTACGACCCTACTTTTGGAATTTGCTGCCATTTCTGCAGGTTTGATTTCAGCCTCCTGTTTTTACATCATCAACTTTACGCCTTTGTTGGACTTTTGCTAAAATCGGTTTGAGGAGGAAAGTGATGAAATGTAGAGAATTTTCAAAGCCATGATATGCATAGCTAATCATTGTATTTAATGAATGATATTTGTCTCCAGTGTTTTTGGGGTAGATGGTTCCATTTAGATTGGGTGCACGGAAAGGTTTAGTGAGGTTGAACATATCTACTGTCCAATTAGTTCTATATGTTATTGGTATGGACTAGCTTCAGGTTCAGACTGAAAGTTAATAGACAAGAAGTATCATGTCTTGTTGTGTTTTGACAAAGAACAATCATATTGAAATATGTTACCGAATCAGGAAGTGTCATCATTTTTAGATGATTAGGGGTATCCAGAAGATGTGGCCAAATTACCAACGAGCATAGTACATGTCTATCTACACTGATGATCAATATTCTTCTGTTAGGTTATTTAGAGCATATTTCTGCTATACATATGGGATAATTAATTTTGGCTGTACTATTACTGTACTTATAGTGATTTAGCAATGGTCAAATTCCTAACTACAGGCAAAAGAAATTATGTGGTGAAGAAGATTGCAAGAGATGCGGTGATCTAGATACAAATCAACCTTGCTTGGGTTAGTTCTTTAACATGTCAAACTGTATTGAACGATTTTTTTATTTCATCGTCGTTTTACTTATCCTTGCCATATACTCCAAGCAGGGAAGACAGATTGTTCAGCTTGTCATTCCAGCACGGGTGTCCTTTGCAGGGCTTGTCTCAAGGTTAGGTATGGTGAAGGTGAGTTCATTTGACTAAGGATTCAAGAAAGTACATATTGTAGATATAGGCTAAGAGGGAACAAATTCAATGGTATTTATAGTGTATCATTTATGATTTAAACTGAATTTGGAACAACATTTGCTTCATAACTACAAAATGAGAAATTCTTCATATTCTGAACCATTTTCGGTTTTGTTATTTGATAGAACTGGAGGAGGTGAGACAGAATAAAGAATGGATGTGCCCTCATTGCATAGAATCAAAAGGAATAAACCCGTATTGGATTTGTAACAGGTACCCGAAACTTTATTTCAAATTTCTTCCCCTGTTGAGTATAGCTCATGTTTTTTCTTAAAGATATTTATTGTTAATTTATGTCCAGATATCTGTCAACCATTGCAAATAAAAGAACATTGCATTTAAAAAAAATACATAATAAGTTTGTGTTATAGAATGACTGACAATATTTTATTTTCTTTTGGTTCTTGTTTGTTCATTTCCATAGTTCATTGTGCCTGAAGAAGCGAAAAATGGCGCCGACCGGTATAGCAATATACCAAGGTTAGCTAATATTTCATATATATCTTATCAACGTGTTTTTGGTACAGTAATCACATTTATGTTTTCAGTATGGTTAATTACAATACGCAAAATTATTTTTTTCTTACTTTCCATTTCAATACAGCTCGCGAGATGGGATACAAATCAGTGGCTCATCTAGTTATGGATGAGCTCCAACAGGGCAAGAGACGGGGATTTTCTATAGCATAAGACCGACCAAGATGTTATTCTGGGTGGCTTCGATCTCCAACCCGCAATAAGTCTCTTCACTGACATTCCATGTACATATTTGTAGTACCCATTACTACTTAATTTGTGCTATACACTTGTTTTCTCCTGAAAGTGCAGGCAATTGACCCTAAGGAGGTTGATTCATTTTATGTTTATTGAATGAGCCATTTTGTTTGAATGATTTGGGTGTCCCTAGCCAATTTTGTTGTTGTTGTTGCTGCTGTTAAAGCACATGTAATATAAACTTGCTTACTTGAAATTAGTCAATGTGACTGTTCCTGTCAACTTCTTTGGATCTCATTATGTTGGAACTATATGTTTGGCCTTTATATTATTCTTGATTCTCCTTCAATTGAGATGTGAAGGCTGTGTATGAATATGGGTCTTGGATTGTTTGAATATACTATTTGATCTTCGTTTTAGGTTTATCAACCTGATAATCTTGTTTATCTCAAGTTGCAGAGTCATGAAAGTAAATAATCTATGGTTGACCTTTTTGTTTCTTGGGGTTTATGGATCATATAGTTTTTGAAATGGACACTGAGCAATTCAGGGAAGACTTTGAGGTTCAGCAATATGTGGTTATTTTCCATAACTTTCATAAATCATGTCATTTCATGGTACATGAACAATGTTAATTTTTGGCGCCAATCAATCCCGGTTTTTGTGGGATTTGCAATGCCATTGTCAACTAAACCCACATATAATAGCTAAGTCTCTATGTTATTTCATTTGGGGTTAAAGTCCCACCTATTATAGGTCATAAATCAATACAATGTTAAATAATAAGTTTAAACTTTTATCTATAGCTTTTAAACTGATTTACACATACATACTACTAGAATTAACTCAATTGATCAAAACTAACTTAGTGGTTAGGCATAATTGATCATGCCAAACAATATGTACGAGGTGATATTTGGGGTTAATATATTTGATTAACCTACGTGAAGCCATATTTTGTGTTTTAGTGCTTATAAAATGTCACTGAGTGATCAGTACATGTATGAGTGACTTGTTGTTGTTCTTGCCATTTTCTACACTCAATGCAGTGAATTGTGCATTATTAAACGGAGAGAGTAAAATTAGTTTGAACGATGGATGTGATTATCACCATATTCCCGGATTCGGTGGTTAAGTCTCTTTCTCAATAATATTATTTTCCATTTTAATTATTTCAACCAAATAATAATTAACTATAACTCTACCAATCAAAATATGATGGGAAAATAGCAAAACCACGTCACAGTGACGTGCAATTTATTAATGGAGAAAATGGGTGGTTAACTTTGATTTCTTGAAAGTTTTTGTGCAAAATGCATTAAAATTAGGAAATTAATTATTTTTTAAATAAAAATAAAATTTTCCTGAAAATATCTTTTAAATAAAATTTGTAATTTATTTTTTAGTTAAGTTACTTTTAAGTTAAATTTTTTTTTTGTTATTAACAAACACACAACATTAACTTGCATAAGTGTGATACTTTAAAAAAAACTTCCATAAGTGTGATACCATTAAACTTGATTTTGCCATTTTCCCAAATTTAATCACCTATCAATTTAAACCACATAAATTCAGAAGAACAAACACATGCACATGCTGATTAGTGGTTTAATTAATACAAGGATTAAGACCTAATCCCATGATAGCGCCGGAAATGGAGACTAGAAAAATAACGGCCAGTAACCGCCATCAACGGCAGCTTCACTGGAGACAAAACTTGAAGCTCTGATCTTATTTGGATCCGGGCCCACCACATCCCTCCACCGACGGCTTTATTTTCCTCTCATTAATTAGTATTTAATCGTCGTTTTCTGTGATACTAATAACCGATTGCTGACTTGTCTGCAAATCCAGGCCGTTCAAATTAGTCAATCATATCGGTTACATCACTTTCCTTGGAATTAATTAACTGCAACTTTTTTTTTTTATATTACACTTCTGTCTTGAAACGCATGGCTTTAGTTTCATGTAAATTAATCTAATTAAGGTCATATAATAGCAATTATTTGATCAAAATGTGGAGAAATGACTATTTTATCCAAATACATAGGAAAGTCTAAAGCTTGATGCACAATTTGTTTCAAGCTTGATAGGTAAAGGGTGTTTGAAAACATGAATTAATTTAGCCAGTTTAATGGAAATTAGTGATTATCAACCAATTTAGTAGAAATTATTCTTTTTCAATTATTGTATATATGACATCATAAAATCCATCCCTTTGCATATTGATTCTTCTGGCTAGCTACTAAGTTACAAATGTATCATCCAACCAAACACAATTATTTGCTTTTCTTTTCGGGTGGACATAAAACACAATCATGATATCATGAAACCCATAATGCTTATGAAAAAACAAAATAATTAAAATTATAGATTGATTTGGCTTCATTAATCACCACAAGATATGACCAGTACGTAGTGGCTTTCCATGGCCTGCTAGATTTGGTTTATGTATCAGAAAAGAAAATGTGTAATATTAATCACAATAGTCTATGTTTAAAGGAAATCTTTTTTTGAAAGAACCAAACTCCATAACTAAAGACCAGCAGACCAATCAAGAAAGACTAGACATTCTTTCATCTAAACAATGATCAGACATAAAAAACATAACCCTCACAAATGAGTAAGTTACTCTATTCCTTGACTGTTTTACAAACAAAATTTAAATATGAGAATTTAAAGAAATCAGCTTTTGACATTCGCTAATCAACAGACCGAATGACGAAAATAAAGATGATAGACCGTTACAATCCGAGAACACACATAAGCAATCAAATTTAATGGGTCCAGGTAACAACACAGCGCCCACTCAAATTTAGTATTTAGTTTTGAATTTTCTTATTAAATTTATCATATAAAGTTGATTAATTTTTCTTATATATACGTCAAATTAACGAAGATATCATAAACTTTGAATCGTTGAAAGACAATGCAATAACTAATTTTTTTCTTGTCTTTTTTGCCCCCACCGAAGATCTAGCTAGAAAAGAGTCATCATGTGTGACATGTTTTGGATAGTTGTTGTAAGAAGTCACAAGTAACCCACGATATGGTTTAAAGGGTCAAGCCACGTACGATATATATTTATATAACCAAAAATATATATTAATCAATAGAAAAAACTACAAATAAATATTTGGTGAAAGAGGATTGATAGCAACAACGCACATGCTTTTTCTCTATAAATACCAAAACACTTTAGACAATAAAATCATAATCCGGTTAAGTAAAAACAATTGCTAGTGAATAAGCAAGTGAGAGTGAGAGCTATGGCTATGCTTCGCCCATTTTCTTGCGGTTTCATTGTGTGTTTTGTGGCTTTGCTTTGCTACTTTGATCTGTGCTTTGGTTTGAACCCGAAACGGTTAAACTTGACCGCCGTTGGTAGCCAATGGTCAACCGCCGGAGCCACCTGGTACGGCAGTCCTAACGGCGCCGGAAGCGATGGTAATTAAACTTTATATGTATCCTTCATTTTCCGTTTGAGTATATAAAATTTAAACAACATAATTAAAGAATATATATGTTGGGTATGAATAATGTGGGCAGGAGGATCATGTGGGTATGGTGGTGCAGTGTCCCAAGATCCATTCTCTTCTTTGATTACTAGCGTCGGTCCATCTCTGTACAAGGCAGGCCAAGAATGTGGAGCTTGTTATCAGGTAATTATCAACTAATACAACTTTTGTATACTTATAATTAATTTGTGGAAAATTTTATATCTTGGACTCTTTAAACCAACTTGCAAATGAATGGTATATATATGTAATTAAAGCCTCAAGTATAAAATTGTGTATATCTAACGCCAATTAATTAATAAATATTCTAAAAACATTATACACAACCTAACATTTTTTCCCGGTGGATTCATGGAAAACCCATGAGCCAAACTATTATTATTAGGTCATTCTCTATATTTCTTTCTATCTGTATTTTAATTTTTAATTTTTTTTATTTATATAGAAGCAAACCTTGTGTCTTTATTGTTTAGACTTTACTTCAAGGCCCAACATTCTCTTTTTAGACCGCCACGGAATTCCACGCTCCCGTAGACTTACATATTATTATGTTTACCCAATAATGAGCATTTTTAATTACTACTTGTCACCTTTATATATAGTCAAGTAGAAAATGTTGACGAATATATACATATACTGTAATTTTCTACTATGTGGAAGAAATATACATGAATTTAATTTTCTTTACTGTTCTGCTTTTACTTTCTTTCAAAACTCTCAAATTCTTCAATTTATTCATTTCTAGTATTGTATTAATTCTAGCTTAAGGCTAGTTCATCAATACAGTTTTTGCTGAGAGAAAATGAAATTACCCACAGGTAAAATGCACGGATCACCCAGCATGCTCCGGCAAGCCGGTGAGAGTTGTCATCACCGACTCTTGCCCCGGTTGCCCTGATGACGCACATTTCGACCTCAGCGGGACTTCTTTCGGAGCCATGGCCATTTCCGGCCAAGAAGACAAGCTCCGCGCTGCCGGAGTCCTCCAAGTTCGTTTTGCTCGGTATGCATACACATTAAATAACTTAATATTCATATATGGTATAGTAAAATGTCACATTAAAAATATGGATATCATGTTATTCATTTACATAAATATTATGAGTTTAGTTTTTTAAATAAATAAACGAATCAGACTTAAACGTGCCAACGGTACGTATTGTATTTACATGTTTGATTGAAATGATATACACCAAGTTTAGTATCATACATATTTAAAATTTGTATATGTATTTATGTGTATGTATAGCGTTGCGTGTGACTACTCGGGGAAGACGATAGCGTTCCACGTGGACAGCGGGTCGAACCCGTTCTACTTGTCGGTGGTTGTGGGGTTGGAGGAGGGGGACGGCGACCTGGGCAGCGTGGCCGTGAAGGAGGAGGCGGCGGGTTCCGGCGAGTGGCGGGCCATGCAGCAGCTGTGGGGCGCGGACTGGAAGCTCGACGCCGGAGCGGAGATGAAGCCTCCGTTCTCCATAAAGTTGACCTCAAAGTACTCGGGACAGACCTTGGTGGCCAAAAATGTCATTCCCCAAGGCTGGACTCCTGGTGCCACCTATAGATCACTGGTCAACTTCCTTTGATCCATCACCCTTGACTATTTCCTACCTCTCTTGTGTTTTACTTTTATAAATATTTTGTATGTATCACCCACTTCCGACCATGATGTGGTGACTAAATTAATGTCGTCATTAAGCTTCTTTATTTGCTTTCCTTTGTGTTATAATTGGTATTGAACGTCAATGGATCAATCATTTTATTATTTGGAGTGATCATTTTCCTATTTTTGATGTCATGTTAGCATCAAAATCATTTATTCACTCAAAAAATTTAAGTGAAAAGCATTTTTTTTAATCAAGAGGTAATTGATCTTTAAGAAAAAGACATTTTTGTACACAAGCTATAATACTTTTTCACTTTCATACCCTAATTATTTTTGCCCCTTTTCAGTACCATAACTATCATTTTGGAACAACCTACTTCTAAAATACCAAAAATACCTAAACTATTACTGAAATTGAACCGGTTCAATTTTAACATTTTTTAGTTCATCCGGGTCCAGCGAAAAGATCAAATCAGAATTAAATAATTTGAAATTATAATTATACCCTCTTCTTTATCCACTCTCCTTGATCTCGTACTCTGGCCACCTCGCTTCCGGCGAGTGGGGTTTATTTTTTTGAGCTCACCTTGGAATTTTTTGTCGGCGAGTGAGCTCCATTTTTTTCGGGGATCAGCTCCATTTTTTCGATCTCACCTCTTCAGTTTTTTCCGGCGAGTGAGTGAGATATGTTTTTTTGGCAAGTGAGCTCCGATTTGTTGTCATCGCCGGTGGGTTGAGGCCGGAGGCAAGTGTCAGAGGGACCGGATGTGAGCATCAGGCCCACGAAGAAGAAGAAGACTCAATTTCTTGATTTCAAAATTGAATGGTTCAATTCTGGTTTTATAAAACTAAATTAACCGGTTTAATTATAGTTTCTTAAACCAGTTCAATTCTAGGAGTAGTTTAAGAGTAAGTTGTCCCAAAATGATAGTTAGGGTACTGAAAAAAGTAAAAGATTAGTTAGGATATAAAAGTAAAAAAATAATTTAGTCAGGTGTACGAAAATGTCATTTTCCTTTGATCATTTTCTATAAAACCCATTAGAGAGAGTTAGTA
>JAYMTP010007414.1:0-11025 GCA_036897365.1 Geranium brycei | reverse complement strand
AATAATAAAATATTCCAATATTATTTTTTTAAAAATTTTTTTTAGAAATACTAAAAATGAAAAGTGGTTTTTAAACATCGTCTTTTATGTTTTATGATTTTTTTAAAAAATAATTTTTTTGATACTAAAATTAGTTTTTATCATTTATTTTATAGAAGAATATATTTTTTTTAAAAGTAAACAATAATTTTTAAATACAAGGGCATTTTCGTCATTTTAACAAAAAGTTGACATAATTTTCAAAAAACTAACGCCGTTTGGGTTAAATGAAACGTTAGTATGGTTCGGGGACTCCGCATGACGCATTCTGTTTTGGGGGAGGTAAGTGAAAACCGTGCATAATTCGGGAGAGGTAAGTGACATTTTCTCTATTAAAAAAATAAAATTGCCCTTTAATATTTTTAAATTTTCAAAATATACCATAAAATCTAATCTCCAACCCTAACCCCAACCTAACCCACCTCGCCACCTCGCCTCCGCCATGAACCAAACCTAACCTTTATGTCGCCTCCGCCGCAAACCAGGCTAATCAACCCCCAGCATCTACGTGCGAACCAGACCTTAACCTAACATATCTGAACCCCGTTGACCGTCATCGATTTATCTTGCCGGAACCCAACCCTATTCCATCTCCAATCTCCTTAGCCCAAGATCTCCTATGTACATTTTTTTCTTTTTCTTATTTAATTATTGAAAAGATCATTATACACTCTAATTTTCATTTCATATTAGGGGTATAATTTTCATTTTATGATAAATAAATATTTGGTTTTTGTTTAATTTTTGTGTGAGGAATAATTTTGTCATTTTTAAAAATACTAATGTAATATGCTAAAATTTTGACATAATGTAGTAAAGTGGGAAAAATAATAGTTAGGTTAAAATCGAAGTTAAGTACCGTCATCTGGAAATTGGTGATATTTGAGTGTAGCAAAGTGTCTTTTTCCTTCATTCTATTTCAATTTTTTGAGTTTTATTTTTAGTGAAAAATGTTTATTCACGGAGAGGCACGTAACATCAATTAATTGGTCATATATTTATTAAATAATATAATTATATATCCCATAGATTACCTCTTTAATGTTCACCTTTTTATTTACAAATAACATTATTTCTAACCGAAAAGTTAATAAAAATGAGATCGTTATAAATGTCTTTAACCTTCATATCAGGGGTCAGGTCTCAGCCTCCATCGCTCGTCTTTAGATTTATCTAATTATTTGCTCGTATCTTTGCCTATAAAACTCTAATTTTATTGATTCAAAAGTAAAAATACTCAAAATTTAATTTGTTCATATAATTTATTTAGCCACATATGAAACCAAGAAAAAAGCATAAAAATTGCATTTCAATAAATGTGTCCCTCTTCTACCTAGTCTCACCACCACTCCAATTTGCCGATTGCTTTAAAGATGCTATCAATGGCGGAGAAGATGGATGAGTAAAATTTCGTGATCTCTCCATGGATGAGCGAAAGCTCTTACTGAATATGGAGGATTTTATTTCCAAATATTAAAAAGTAAGCAAAATATTTTTATTGTAAATATCTTTCTTTTTGAAAAATTTAAATGTTAAGGAGGACATGTTCACTTTCTATTTGAGTGCTATATAGTTTGAATTATTGACCAAAAAGCTCTAAAGAAAATGACACCGTCAAGTGCTTCTTCAACCTCAAGTCTTGTATGATTTTTGCTTCAACCCTCACTGAATATTGTCCATATCTATTAAAGTCTAATCCGAGTGATTTCAAATACAAAATATCCAAAATAAAATTGTTAACATTCAAAAATCAAAATTATAGCCAAACGTGAAACTAATGGGAGAAAAAAACATAAAATGAAATTTGAAGCTCTTGCCACTCAGCATCATGTGAGACGCGAAATTCTTCACAAACTTCAAGAATTAGAAAAATTAAAGGACAACATCAATAAACAATGTGACATAATTGTTGATGAAAATACAAACAAACTTTTAGTTTAATTTATGATTTATGTTCGACTGTTTTATTGATTGAATTTGAAAGCCGTGTTTGTGTACACATTTGTTATCTAATATACCTATCCGTTTTGGCATTGAGTTGGTTAGTAGATGTGATGTGACTGCCACTTCCCAAGTCACAACTCAATGTGAACATCTCAGCGTCAGTTGTTTTTTAAGAAACAGCTGTTAACTTGAGAAACAAGGCAATTTATTTGTCTTAGTTTTAAATAATTTCTATGATAGTCGGTCAACATGCACCATTTTCTTATAATACATTTAACATTATATAAATTCATTAAAGATAGATGCATCCCCTATTTCTTAGATCATTACAATGATTCCAGTGACCTGCTAAAAGGGAGGGAAAGTGTGTGCTTTTTTATTGAATATGATATGCATATATTCAATAAATCAAACATTGGATAAAGTATAGAATCCACCTGAATTGAATCCATCCATTCCAAGCAATTTCTATAACATATCTTCATGATAACATGAAAGAACAATATGAATGCATTGTTCCAGTCAAAGAAGCTAGACCAAGTAAAATACCATACCACCAACTCCATTAGACCCTGATAAAAGAATGGCTCAATCCTAACTGCTACTTGTTTCATTTATCCTTGCACAAAACCAGTCTCCTAATATATTTTAGGAATAATTGTGCATCAATATACTTTTGATTGTTCAGGAAAATTATCTTATTGAGAGACTCTTGAACTGAATTAGTCAATTCACATCATTCATCTCATTATTACTGTTTTAAACATAGATTAATCTCTTATTAGTTTCTAGAGACATTATCCACGAGACTAGTGCTTAGAGTTTGTTAGAAAACCCATCTTGAGGTATTCTAGCTTGATAGTTTCCCATTTATGTGCTTTGATATTAGTTATACTAAAATCGGACATTGACAAGCTCACACAAAACTCCTTTTGCCGGTTGGAAACCACATTGAGGGAGCTCTATGCACGCGATACGTAACTTGGGAGGGGTAAAAGAAAATCCGTACAAGATGCCAAAATCTATAATATAGAGTGTGGTTGCTTTCTTGGCTAAATTCAAAAGATTATTATTGGAAAACTAAGTTTTGGTAGACACTAGCAAGCTCCCTTTGAAGCAAGTCTACAGAAAAATATGTATATAAATTGTATGGATGCAGAAATATGAGAGGGAAGGGGATATGAAAGACCTACAATAAATAAAGCTACCAAAACATAATATACCTAGTTTCTTAAAGACCTATCAAACAAGCTATCCCATTCATGCTTCTTCTGCGTACCATATCTATAAAACTTCCACGACTTGTCTTCATCAAAACTAAAACTATCGTTCCTCCCCATTTCCATATCCCTCCGGCTCTTGTCTATCCTCTCCATCACTCCCTTCACCGCAATATCGAACGCGTCTTCATTCGTCTTTAACCGAGAACCCGGATTGGCATACACTATCTTCGGAATCAACCTCACCACCTCCTCCCTCATAGCCGCCACCCTCCTCTTCGGAATGCGACGCAGCACTCTCTCTATGCTCACTTTCCCATCCTTGACATCCTTTCCCGGTATCCAAACAGAGTACTTGTTGTAGTCCCCCGGGAAATGCCATACGTATTGCACGTACGCCGATCCCGGATGGAAAAACACCGGGATACACCCCGCCAGGATGGAGTCGAACGTAGACCGCCTCGTGAAGGAGTCCCCCGACGGCTGCAGGCAGAATATCGAGCTCTCGAACATTCTCATCACATTAACCGGTTTGTAACATCTGCTCTCCCCTCTTAAGCACTCTAGCAACCTGCACTTCCTCGCGGCCCGACACTGGCTGATTATCTCACCCCGGATCGAGCTCTTGAGTTTAGGCCTCGGCGCGCCCGCGAAACAGAACAGGCTCCTCCTCTTCACCTTCCTCACCTTGTTCTGCCACCTGCGAATCTCCGAGTCGGTCTTGGGATGGAAGTAGGTCGGGTATGGGATCCCGAAGTCGTTCCCGTTCCACGGGCTCGACTCGATCGTTAAGATCGTCATGTTCTTGGATTCGGGAAGGTACATTAACTCGTTCCCCCAGTATGTCGTGTCGTTCCCTTCTCTTCGGAAGTCCCAGGTGATCCGTCCGGCGACGAGGAAATGGTCTCGACCGGACATCCTCTCCCACTCGGGCCGGCCCCTGAGCCAGCTGGCGAGGGCCAGGGCCGCAGAGTCTTTGACAGAGGTGTTGTCATTGTCCCACAGGTAGCGAGACACGTCGAGTCCTGCGTAGTAGGGGACGTAGATCGCTGAGGCGGCCGAGGAGTTCTTGGTGAGGCACTTGTATTGTTTCATTCGGTTGTGGAAGATGAGCTCTAGCGAGAACTGGTTCGTGTCGAACCAGCTCCCGGGCTTGTTGAGCCGGGGGCCGAGGCCGGAGTTGGCCGTGTAGGGGCAGAAGTCGAACCACTTGCTGATTGAGTGACAGTTCTTGAGTATGTCCTCGTTGAATCGACCTGGGAGGTCGTGGATGTATATGTATCTGCCGTTGCACGTGTCCTCCTTCACATTATCATTAACGGAGTCGATTGGATCGAGGATCATCGTTTCGCCGTCGACCGAGGAGGATGAGTATCGGTACAAGTAGAAGAAGATGTAGATGGAGACGACGAGCCACAAGGGCCGGCGCCACAGGATGCTTGCTGACCTCTGCATTACGTCATTCGTCTCCGACAATCAACCAGAGATTGCTTGATTTTGTTTTCATTGATGAAGAATAATGTCGTGTACATGTACAATCGTGACATTGCTGAGACAGGAAATAAAATTACATTGATTTCTTTCCTATAATTCCAATAGATGACTCGTGAACAGAGGATACAGTATCATCGGAGGAACATAATTAGCTGGTTTTATTTATAATAGGGAAGTCAGATATATATGGAATAAATCAACAATTTATTCCGATTTTGATTACACTTAACAGCAACGATCGGTCTCTGAATTTCTCAGAGGAAAACGATGAAATTGGTAAGATTAATTACAGTGATTCGTCGTTGCAGGACGATTAGGAGAAGAAAAATTGAGAAACGGATGGGAAATTCGATAGAAAAGGGAAAGAGAGAAGGTGGGGATTGGTCGGACCGTTCAAAATTATTGGTGCTTTGAGTTGCAAATCCTAGTATTTCGCTAACTCCTGACACTTAGTTGCTTCCATAAGTGGGCTCAGGTTTTTGTTTTAGTCCAAAGCAGTTTATCGGGTCCACAAGCCCACAAAAAGAGCCCAAGTTATACACACCCAAGTATATTTGAGAGGGAAAAACTCGAGTACAAACCATTGATATAGTACAAATATTAGAACAATACTCATCCGCAAGATTTCATCAACCAACCCGTCCAAATAGATTTTGCTGAATTATTTTTTACTAAATGGGTAAGTATTCAGCCAAGGTCAAATTAGTCATTTTGTAGAATCTTAAAATCACGCAGACCTGATTCTTATTTGCCTATATATTCAATACGAACCTGTCTATTATCTGAATCAGATCATGACGGTCATTGACATCTCCTAATGAGATGCAATAGAAGAAGGTCAATTTATTTTCAATCTTGTATATAATTGATCAAATCAATTCTTCTACTCCATATTGACATGATTTTGCTTGGATTGTGAACAGGTTTAACAAGAAATTTAGACTAACAAGAATTATTATGTCTATATGTTGTGATACAATCAGGATACAAACGCGGATTCAGGTAAATGCTGACAACAACAAATCGGACAATGCGACTTGACTTTGAGGATGATGGCAGCAAGAGTGATAGAGAGGAAGCGACGGGGATGTAGAGGATGCCTGTGCGAACGTTGTTATCATGGGTGAAGCTGATAGAGGCTACATTGGAAATGTGGAGAACTAATCTCCTTTATTTAACTAGGCTCCATTTTTCAATATAAAAAAAATTATTGCTTATGTTTGTTGTATGTCTGTTTCAGATATCTTTTTTCTACACAGAATTGCAATTTCGTTACATGAGTTCTAAATATTTTTCACATGATCTAATTATGTCATGAACAAAATAGAGACAATCATGATACATGTCACGAACAATCAGGAAAAGTGTCATGTAAAATATCCATCAAGATGACACAAAATCAAAGTTATGTCATGATACGTTAATAAATGTTCATAACACAAAAAATTATCATCATGAAATAAAACACATTGAAAGAAATTTCAAAATACGTAAACTTGTATCGAAAGAAAATATGTGGGGAGTGCTATGTTTTGGGAGGTGAAAAACAGAGCAGCGCGCAAAGTGGGTGTTGCGGCGCTGTGGAGAAAAAAAATGAAATAGTTGAATAGAGAACGGATTTTAGGTTAGCCCTGATAAGATATTGGAATGAAATCGTTGATTTGTATTTACCACTTTATTAGAGAGTATTTATACCTATATGATTCCATCATATTAACAAATATCCAAACACATATCAGAAATATATGTACACAATATTATGATTTTGATTGTGTTTATCAACTTGGATGAAACATCGTATCATATGAACTAATGACATTCTTGGACAGACAACAAGTGATTGGGCTTTACAAGATAGTTGCGTGTTCGGTGATACGGCTTGGTTTGTATTTGGAAGGATATTTAAACTCCAATCAATACACCGTTTATAGCATTAGGGTTTGAAAACGAAAAATCTTGAGAGATTTGATTTCCTCAATCGATGACCAAAGATTATAATTTGTGGGGATTATGATGATTAGCGAAAATCACGGATGAAGGTTAATTGTGATTATGATTCAGTCATATAAAAAGACATATATGCCCTTCGCAACTAACAAAAGATTGATTTATAAATCTGCATCGTCAATAATTACTTCAAAATGCCACCGTGTTTCAGGGCAAATCGAGACCGTTTATAATGAAATCCAATGGCCCAAGATCGTTCTAATGTTTTCACGGTAATATACCGTTTGTACTCGATTATATCCCTACATGAAAAACTTTAAATTAAAGGAATAAAATAAATATGAAAAATATACACTCCGAAACCGAAGCCAAAAGTTATATATATGAACGAGCAAACCTCTATTGTCAAAGAATAAAGGGTAAATTGCAAAAATATGTCATGTTGTTTGACACTTTTACAAAAACGTGCATTGTTGTTTGTTAATTTAAAAAAAAATGGCATGTTGTTTATATATTATTACAAAATGCGTATACTTTCCTCTAGTACTCACAAGAAGTTCATCAACCAATCACAAGCATCGACGTTAGCTTAAGGATGAGCAAGTGTGAATCCGAGAATAGACAACAACTTCTCAAATGAACTTCTTAACTTCGTCTAAGTACAAGACAAATTGCATTATAAACGCAATTTGTATATATATAAATTTTCGAGCCGAAATCTTCAAGCATTCTTTAACCCGAAGTCTTCAAGTGTATTTTGTTTCTTAGAGGAGAAGGAGAAGATATCTAGTTTATTTTTTTTAATGTATCTACTTTTAGAGATCTAATATGAATTTTTGCTTAACGTCCCAAGAATCCTAGGGTCGCCCCTGCCCTCAGTCTACTGCGCAAAAACTCTCGGAGATGGTGAAGATCAATTCTGGAAGCTAACTTGATGGTCACTTTAGATTCTGTCTCCTTCCCGTTGTGTAAAAAAAGAACGTGTTAAATCAAAATACACTACAAATACTTTCTACCAGTTAGAAGAGTCACATCTAATAAGCATGTATTCAGAAAAGTAAAAAATAACCTTATCGATCGAGCCTCATCAGTGTCAATTAATTTCACGACAAAGTCCTTCGATGTGAAGGGCAAAGGACCAGCTGTATAAAAGCCCTTCCTCCAATCATAAACAGGTTTCCAACTGCTGAAGTTCGTTTCTCCTTACAACTTCAGAAGCTCGCTCGGTAGTGCTGTATTGAGACCGCACGATGTTACTTCAGGAGTAACAGACACCTATACCATCAAAATCATATGTGCAAGCTTGAAATTCAAGCAAACCTAGGTCTCTCAGCAGACCAAAGAAGTTTAAGCACCAGTATGAATCAACTATATTCACTCAATTGCAAAATTAAGGAAGTTAAAAGGCACACTCTAAATATAATACGTTTCGCTATAGCAATTCATGATGGAGCCACGTCCTCCCAACTAAGCCTTTTTGTTATGACATCGTGGTGATTTTGTGGGTCTCGCGCCTTTTTGTTTATATATATATACAATTATGTTTAGAATATAATTGGTGGGCATTTAGAATGCAATTGTCGTGCATTTAGAATGCAGTTTGTCTTGCGCTTAGTCGGATTTAAGAAGTTCATTTGAGGAGTGGTTGTCTCTTCTCGGATTCAACACTTGTTCATCCTTAACCCAACGTAGCTCATATTCTATGCCAATATTCAAACAAGGCATGAAGATAGTAATGAGCCTTCATTTGCTGGGGTCTAAAACAGTTGCCTCTCTTGCTTTATGAGAGGCAACTGCTTTTGTGTTCTAGAGAAGGAAAGCCCCTACAGTGGTTGATTATCATTTTCCTTGATGTCAGCGAATCTTATGGTAGCTAAATAGAAAAAACAACTTGTAGGCAGCTAAATATTGACTTATGACCACCATGTGCTTCATAGGTATGATAAAGAGAATGTGTGAAACCGAGCTTGGAATGATCACCCAGTGTGGTCATCCCATGGAAACAAGAAAATGCAACCCACATTATTTAGAAAATGTTGCCTTGAAGATAAATGTTAAGGTTTTTCTTTCCTAGACACAATTTATTCCTATTCATTTTTCACCGTTTAATGTATGATGCGATCAAATTTACGAATGCTTTTTATTTTATGAGGAATTGATGTGGCTGCATCAATATTATGTTTAATGCGCTATTCTAATCCCGCTAAAAATTTATTTGCCCTCTTCTATTGTATTTTACCGATCTTTATGTCATATATGTCTTCACGGTGTTTCGAGTGTGCATGTACATGTTAAAGTCAAAAATGGGCTAAAGACCATGTCACAACTGTGACATCCTAAAAAGCCAAGACGTGTCATCTGTACACGTGTACCTAAAGACTAGAAGCAAAAGTGGGAAAATTGAACATAAATTGGTAAAACAAATCCTGGAGTGAAGCTAAAACTTCCAAGTGATGCAGATTTCACGTCCGAACTCTATTTTGGTCCCATAGTTTATACGAAAAAGAGCGGAATTCGAAGATTTACAACTTTGAAGAAGAAAGTTTTGGCAAATTCCGAATTTTGGGTCATGTAATGGGCCTAAACTGTCACGGCCGTGGCATGACCTCGACCTTACTTCGCGTGCACGAAACTCAAGTCGACCACCCATGTCACGCCGTGACATGGGCCTGGACAGTCTATAAATAGATTGCTGAAACACAGATTTTGGGAGTTTTGATTGATTAGGATTCCGGACAAAGGGCTGCGACCAGAGACGTCCAATGACGGTTCGAGACTTCGAGAGGAGGTCGAGCACTTGTAGGAGACAGATCATGAGCATAGGGCTCAAAGGCATCAAAAAGCAAGTCACGAATCGAAGAGAAATCGATCGATTTGACGAAATTTAACTCCACCGGATTTGGGTTTCGTCGTTCTTTCTTCTTCTCTTTAATTCTGAACTTAAATATTGAATGCTATTTGATTTTTGTACCATTATTGTTGGCTAAACCCGATAATCATGTGTGCTAGGTTTTTGATACATGGATTTCGATATTTATCGTTTAAAGTTTGGATTCTTATGCATGTATGCTTGTGGTTCTGATTTTATATGATTGTATGATTGCTGAGAAATAATTTATAATCAATATGTTGTTATGATGTCGGTTTCGAGAGGATCGTTAGATAACTGACAAGTAGAATCATAGGGGGTTCGATTTGGACCCTTATCCCATAACCGTTGTTTGATTTCAAAGTCGGGGTGTCACTATTTCAAGAGAATAGTTGACATTAATCGATGAAATAATTGCAAATAAAACAATTAAACTGTTGAAATGATTGCAAGTGAACCGATGAAATGGTTGCAAGTGAAAACGATAAAACAATTGCAACTGAATCGATGAAACCATTTCAATAAAATGATGAACCGATGAAACCATTGTAAAAAAACGATTCTAAAATATATTTAAATTAGAAAATAATATTTAAAGTAATTAATGGTATAAAAATACGTTTATACCCCTCTGTAAGTGTCAAATGACCAAAAAAAAATTACAATTAATTCATAAATACATAAGTATGTCATTGATGAATCTGTGTATATCTCAACCATTAATTCTTTCATTCAATGATGATGATGCAACGTTCTAAAATTTGTAGTGAAGGTGTAACCAATTAATACCCAAGGGGGTCTTTTCAAAACCAATTTTGCTACCTTGGCTTCTATAATATAATTTATAGAATAATTTTAATCAAAACTCTACACTAAAACTCGCATAATCTGACTCTCAACCTTTTTAAATAAAAGAATTCAATCAAAAAGACTTTACCTATAAATCTGGCTTTAAGCCCTAATGTACCAGACCAGGGCCGTCCCTTCTACTGAACTTACATTTAAGTCACTTAAAGATGTCTTAGGAATAGTATATCTCAACCTTGTACGGACTCTACATCACTCACTGCTCTGTTTTAATGATGATGATGCATATAATACACTTTGCTTCTTCTCCTCACCAATTACTTTCTTTCTTTCTACATTATCTTTGTGAAGTACAGTGAATTGCAAAGTGACTGATGGATCTAAGTCTGTGCGACGGTACTGTGTGGTGGCCTCCTTTACAGTTTCATCAATCACGTGTCCTGCTTTTGTGCAGTCATTAATACTTCCCACTGCCTAATTTTGCTGCCCAGTTATAAATACCACTATTACATTCCGGATTCTGCACACCAACTCGATTCTTGGTTCTTGATTCTTGATCAATGTCTGGCGTGTGGATATTCGACAAGAACGGCGTGGCGCGGCTGATCACGAACCCGACGAGAGAGTCCTTCGAGCAGAAGGACCCTCCGCGCGGCTCGGGCACGGCAACCGCGCCCGGGGCGCGGCCCCGCGTGCTGGTCTACG